>JZLH01S0232572.1:45505-64185 GCA_001188425.1 Eucidaris tribuloides | reverse complement strand
AGATTCTGGACAAAGGGGTACTGTTACGATTGGTGTCCTTTTCCTCGTAGTACTGAGTGCCAAATTTAAACACAAGCACGCACGCGCACACACACACACACACACACACACACACACACACACACACACACACACACACACATACACACACACACACACACATTTAATAATGATCGAATAATCAAAAGTCAATTGAATAGAAGAAAATAAAAGTTGTATGACGTGAAATCAAATGTTTGTGTGTATGTTTAAGTGTACATTATTTTCAAGTTAGTCAATTATAAAATGTATTCATATTTTACATGTCAAATGATTTTAGTGAGTCTTTGTTACTGAAATTTATAAATATATGTATATGAAATCATGAATAAATGTGTGTACATATATTTATTAAAGTGAAAGGCTAACATTGTGGAGCTTCAATTTAAAAAAATGTCAAACTTTGATATCTGAGCTACATAGTAGTGTTTAAATGGACAAATAAACACCCTAGAATACAAAAGTTTGGAAAGTTACACTACCAATGGCAAGTTATACATGAATAAACAATAAAACTCGGGGAGAGTTTTATTAACCTAGGTGTACACACAGTAAGTCTATGGGAGGAAATGGGCAAGTGAATCTGGTCAACTTACGATTTTCACTTTTTTAAAGCACTAAATAATCATTTTGAAATACAATTTTTTTCAGGGCTTCATTTTTAGACCTCATCAAAGACGCTGGTAGCATGGGGAATCATGCGGCTCCGATTTTTTTAACTGTGGTAAATGTTAGCCAATACCTTTAATGGTTTCATATTATGAAACCATGAATAAATGCAGACAATAATCTGCCCCAACAAACAATAACAATGGAAAGGGCGTCAACGCTAAACCCTTCAGGAGGAAAGGGACACTAAGGCCATAGAGTTTGTAAAGTGTTAACGACCTTTTCGGTTTCAAGGGTTTAGAGTTAATTCCCTTTTCATTCTCGAGCGATGACATGCCTCACCTTTGACCTCAATGGGTTGGCTGCAACTCGACGCCATATCCTGTAAAAAAAATATGGGAAGAATGATACATCAATAAGATTATGATCTTAATACTGGACTCAGTCCAAAGACTCTTGCAAACACAGAATCCCCTAATTGTTCCCTAAGATAATACTAAAAATAACACTAAATTGCAGTGAAAGTGATGGGAGAAAGGAATGACTAAGATAACATGGAAAATATAGCGTTTTACATAAATCTGAAGAAACTGGGAAAATTGTCATTGTTCTTGGTGACAAGTACTTTGACGAATGTAAATACGATTCATGAGTGTGTTAAATTATGAAGAATAAAATAAAACACGGAAAACTATTCTTAACATTTAATGCTATTCTTAGTATTCAATGAATCATTAAGAACCCATTGTATTTGCATAATTTCTGTTGTACTCTCTGAATATAATCACAGAGATAGTAACCTCCAGTATATATTAAGATCAAAATCTTCATCTCGAATTTTGTATGACTCAGAAAAAGAATGACACAACTGAAATTGAACCTGTAACCTACTGCTTTGCTTATTCTTAGTATGATAATAAAAGGAATTCAAACTCACTACAACAACGGATTATGATGAACTTACAGAGAAATAACGGGAATGGAACAGCCCACGATTTTACAGAATCCGTTATATTGTTCGAGATTTCTGGTATGAATTTTTTTTCATGGTCAAATATTTTCTCCGTTTTAGACAATTGCTATCAGAAATCGTCGTGACAAGAACATTTTGTTGCGTAGTTTTTTATTGGCTCAAATTCTTTTATGGTCAAAATTAATTCAATACGTAAAAATCATCTTCTTTTCTCGTACAGAATTCAAGACAATTTCTTCCAGGTTTCGTTTGCACATTTTAATACAAGAATTTGTTCTTTAAAAACCTTCATGTTCTGTTGTTGAATGGAATATATTTTTGATGAAAAAATATATCATAATCAAATACGGAGCCATGTGAACATGCTAGCAGGGAAGCTAGTACAGGGGCGTAGGCTAGTTTGGGCATGGGGAGGTGCACATCTTGGGGAGGTGGAACGGGGAGGTGCACATCATAGAGAGGTGGAACTAAAATTGAGAAAATCAGGCGTTGAAAGCAGAAAAGGTGGTGCAAATTTCTTTTTTTTTTGCCAGGGGCGGAACTCATATGGCTCTGCAGGGGGGTGCACCCCCACCCCCCAGCCAATGCCCTTGTTGTAGTAGGTCGGCATACTGCGAGAAAACCGCTTATTATAATTACAAATTATCGGTAATTATAAATACACGTTGATTTCCTTGAACTTATAGGTGTTCTTGTTATTTTACATGAAAATTTCCTTGCAATTTGATAAAACAGAAAAAACACTTCTACAACCAAAATAAATATGTATTTTTTACAGTGTATTTATACAGTGACAGAAGGTCAATCACCAAAATATGACTTACCCTACTTGTTCGACTAACGCTGCACATGCTAATTCCATACGTGTTGCCTGAATCGAGGGGAACATTACGATAACCTCCATACGTCCTATTATCGCCGACAATGAAACTCCCCGGTAACTCTTGCTGCGTGAACTCCGCGGCGATCCAGTAGGCTGGTGATTCGCTGTACTGCCCGGGCATTACCGGGCTAAGAACATTGTCGTAGTCCGCTGACCTCTTAGCGACTTCGTTCAGCTTCTTCACGGTGACGCGGTAGGCGCTACAGAAAAGAAATGATTGAGAATAATATGATGGATGCAACCACGATTGGATATCAATATAGAAAAAGATGACTGAACCCCCCCCCCACACACACACACACACACACGCACACGAAAAATATGCACAATCAACATTTTGATAATCCAAAACACGGTGCAAACATTTTGTTTTTCAAAACTGCACACAACTAATTGTTACAGTCAACCAACCAAGATTTTAAACCAATTCAAAGCATGATACAAACATCTCCGAGAAAAGTGTATTACCACTAGGAGTTCATCATTTTTATGGTCTTATGATGCTCTGCAAAATTCTCCTGCAAATGACATTATTATCTACACAAATAATTAATAGCTTTTGGTCGTTCGGATTTCGAAAATGCTTTATAGTAAATTTCTTTAAATTAAATTCTACATGTCTTAGGCCTACATAATTTACATGTTATTGATTTACTCATCATTGCGATATTGCTTAAAAGGCATTACATTTACAATTAAATGAATCGTTTATATCATCTACAGATTCGCATGGACACGTTATTGTTTTGAACATTGATATTGTCATCTATTGTAAACTCAATATTAAAGAGACATATTATTAAGAGCCATTTCAAAAACTGCTTAATTGGAATCTTTGAAAACAAAAACCCTTCTTATGGTATTGTTTTTCGTGCCCGCAGAAATGTAACAATTAAATGAGGTCATGGAGGAAAGTTACATAAGAACTCTAAACTACCCAGGGACTCATGGATAAAGAGAAATGTTTTGGGAACACCTCCCCCCTCCAATTTCCTCAAAAAGTATCGCAGTGTAACATTTCGTATCGTTACATCCAATTTTAATCAAAGTCGAATAAAACGTGTTAGTTGTCATATAAATATATACACAGTGCAAACTGGGAATATACAATGGGTTGAGTAATTAATCATTCGCAGCTGACATACGTCATCAAGTTATACTTATTTCATAGGTTCATGACTGAATAAAGCTCTCCACAACATAATTCCTATAAATGACTAAACCTAATGTGTGCGGCACATCTTTATGCAAGAAAATATTATACTGCGTCATTGTGACTAAAAATATATGAAATGAAAGGACTGTGTGTGTGTGTGTGTGTGTGTGTGTAGTGTGTGTGTGTGTGTGGGTGGGTGGGTGGTGTGTGTGGGTGGGTGGTGGTGTGTGTGGTGGTGGTGGTGTAGTGTGTGTGTGTGTGTGTGTTGTGTGTGTGTGTGTGTGTGTGTGTGTGTGTGTGTGTGTGTGTGTGTGTGTGTGTGTGTGTGTGTGTGTGTGTATTTAGTGCGCAACACGAATAATCAGTCGTATTATTGGATCATGTACCGTACATATGTATTATATCATAATCTGGATAAAGTATGCCATTAAAAGTACTAAACAATTTTTTTATGATCCAAGTATTAAAAACAACAAACTCGTGAGTGCATGCTATAATGAGAAATGCAAAGTAGAGTACGATTAACCTTAAAGGTCAATAGGTTTAAAATACGGGTGCATATTAGTACTGATGGCGCACAGGCTGCGGTAGGAACATGACAATCGTGTAGTTTACATTATGAGAAACTTTAGAGGGCGATATTCCGTTCGGTCTGGACTATGCATCTTTAAACTTATTTTCTTTGAGTGCCAACCAGTTGTATCTGACATTTATAATACATGTATATAAGCAACATATTTGTAGCAAAGCTTACAACAGTCATGGGAGGTGCAACCTTGTTTATACACCGATACGAGTTCAGTTGTAGCATGGAGCTACTAAATAAAAACAAATCTTCGTTGCACTCTACCGAATAAAGTTTTTGCTATCCTATAAATACTGCAGTCACCTCGGTACTTCATTAAAACAATTAATCGATGAAATGATTTTGTCCCATTTTTAGCCATTCGTGGCTAAAAATAAGCTTATTTGCACCTCGTGTGGGGTGACAATTATTAATTCCAGATAACAGGTGTCAAAATGACAGCCCGTCACTCGTCAGCACCCCTTTAATCCCCTAAGTACCATTGTAACAAAGCTTTATATAGACTTGACGTGTAATATTATGAGTGTAAAATTGAAAGGCTTACGTGTTATATTTTCACACTATCGTTTTCTAAATTGGGATGATTCTAAATCAACGGGGTGATGGGATATATAATTTACTGCGATAGCAAGGCGATAAAAATGTGGAGTTAAATTAGCAGTAGGTATGTGTTTTTTAGATAAATATCCCACGTACTATTATCAGTGTCAATTTACGAGTTATTTTCGAGTCTAATAGTAACATTGGAAACAAGTAATGCTGCCGTGAATGAATAATTTGGGAAATTAAAATCAATACAGTGCCCTAAATTTTTGTAAATTAGAATAGGACAAGACAATTTGATAATATACGAAATATTACCCTCCTGACAATAATATGGAGTATATTGCAGTGAGAATAGTGTGCCTTCATATGTCTTTTCTAACGCAAGAGTTGTAACAAGTTCATTATACGTTCTGTTGATATGAAAATACACAAATTATATTCTGACAGTAAATTAGTTTGATGAGTTTCGTAGCCTAATTTGGGCTGATGAAATGATGGATACAAACATATATATCGACCTATCATTCCCTCCTCAATCAAGCAAAAAGTTGTTAATACAAATTTAATCTTGCTGGATTTATTATTTCATCTTCACCCTCAAATATTTACTGAAGTCGCTTTGAACTATTACGCAATAAAAAAAGACCACGCCCTATAACATGTCCCCGCTTGTGACTGATGTATCGGATGTCTGTTCTGGTATTTTCAATGGGCCATATTTGTGTTCATTCATCCATTCAAAGTCATTTATTTTCCAAAATTCAAACGGATAAAAAACCATTAAGTTAAATACAATCATACATAATAATTTTCTTTTTTACAAAACATGTGTGATAATATATAATAGACATAAATACAAGTAACTTACAATTCCATCAATTTTTTTTAAAACGGGAAAGCCTGCCAATCTTAATTCAGCTTAAATTCAAAGGACAATCGAAAAATTGAACTATACAAAGTTGACAAATACGGTAACATGTTGACATACTGTAGAAAAGGGTATCTATATGATCCATCACAACGATGCACGTATTGCACATGTTAAACACTACCAAAATACGTCGAGAAAGTTTGAAAATCAATTCAAACGAATGAGAGGAGTTATAATGCGACATCGAATAGCTGAGATATCAATAATGATATATGAAGTTTTGAGAATCAAACATTTTGTGCTACTTTAGAATGTTATTTTTTTATCTCGATTTGACAGGGTACAGCTGTCTTCAGAAGATATAGACTAACCGGATTCTACGTGATTCCATTTTACCCCACTACAAACATCATATCATGAAAAACACTAGTAGGATACTTTAAAGAGAAGGGTGGGGATACATTCTTCCTACTCAACATTAAGACCTCACCGATTTCGTCGAGACCTGAAAAATGTTACAAGAAATGCCAATCTTATTTAATGAGGGCAAAGCGAAAAAAATACATTCATCATTAAAACGAGTGTAATCCAAGTTTCACATTCCATTCAAGTAAAGCTGTTTGTTTTCAAATAAGTGACATGAAATTAAGGGGTACTGAGGTTATAGTTTTGCCCCAATAGACACTAATTTGATGCTAGTTATCACCATTCCGATGCAGAAACAGTGTTGTGCTATCCTATGTGCTGCTAACAAGAACCATTTCTGTTAAGACGATGCTCATGAGCACCAAATAATGGTATTGTTAAAATGTTGGTGATTTGTGACCAAAAATGGTTCTAAAATCGAATCGATTTTATTTCTTGTGGTGGATGAATGAAACACCAGTGATTATACATGTTCGCTCGTCGCATGGTAACAGAGAGAGGGAATTAAAGGCATTGTATAACAATATTCGCTGTTTGAAAAATCTGGGCTACATGATTTCCCATGCTACCAGTGTCTCTGACCAGGTCTAAGAACGAAGAAAAAAATTGTATTTCAAAACGATTATGTTCTAGTGAAAATCATTGAGCGACCATTCCAGTTTTCCTCCAGAGACTGCTGTGTTGCATAATTTTCGTCTGCAGACAATAATTCATGTGCCGATTTTGATCTGTACATATTTCACGACAGCGTAACTGTCCGAAGTTTTGCTTTCTAAGGTATTTATTTGTCCATTCAAGCACTATATGTCAGTTAGCAAAGTTTGACAATTGTTTGCATGGGGCTTCCACTATGTCTTTAAGCATAACTCTATGAAAAATCCAGCAGAACGCCCTCAGTTTTTTGTACCCATTGCTTAATATTTTCAACTATTGTTTTAATAATTTTGTACACATAATCCCGGCAATAATTGTGATTGTTTTTATATTTAAACTTACTGAGGGTTTCGAAGGGTACATGTAAAAAGGTAGTTTATGCCGCGCCAAAGCTGTTAACAAGAGTCATCATAGAGATACTATAGAGAATAATCTCCACCTTGTAGTGATACAAATAAATGTGGCTTGCAAAGGATTAAATTGTAAAATATGAAAGACCCCCCCCCCAAAAAATAAAAAACAAAAATAATAATAAAATAAAAATAATTAAATAAATAAAAAATAAAAAATAAAAAATAAATAAATAAAAAAAAATAAAAAAATTAAAAAAAAAATAAAAAAAAAATAAAAAGACTAAAAAATTATTGCAAGGTGCGCACGTGCCCACCTGAATGTCAACAACATTGAACTACGCAAACTAATGCAAGGTTTCCACAAGTGGAGTCACTACTTCAGGAAACACGCCTTACGATTTGTAAACGTCTAGACTCTAGAAGTTGAAATAAAATGTGCTCACGTGAATGTAAGACATGTTTCCTTCCCCTTACTGAACCACCTCGAGTAGGAAGCAGAAACTAATTGATGAGACAGGTGACATTAACAAAGGTCAAATGGGGGTGAGGGATTCGAGGGACTGAGTTAAATTGCGTTAGGGATGGGTGTAAAAACGCCTAACGATGTTGTTACAGAAATTCAAGTCTGATCGACGGCTGTTGTATACTCCAAGGTGATTTAAGTATTGACATTATGTCCTTCCCCCAGCTGCCCAGTCCCCCGAAAATGTCAAAGTATACAGGTGATATTTTGGTGAATATCACCGAATTATTGTTTAAACTAGACCTTTAATATTGGCGTCAAAAAGTTTCGTAGGAAATATTTATAATTTCTACCACTACATTAGAGTACTCAAATTGAGTTGATGAGTACCCTTTTAGAGGGTGAATTTTGCAACTAAGAGTGATATAAAGTCAAATCAAATGCAAGTAAGGTCTTGTTATTTCTGTTTGCCTCGTAGCACGGTTGCAAACATTTTCGAACAAAACCGCACGAAAAACAACAGGCACTAATAACTTCGTGTGATCATAACATTTTGCAAAATATTTTCTCCAATACGTGTTTTCACCGATTTTCATCAGTTTATCAGGTCTTTGGAGGGAGCGAAAAACACGACAAAAATTTTAGTTTCTCCTCGTCTCAATCTGTGGCGCGTAAATCTCAACTACAACCAGACGGAGACAAGCACAGTTTGGAATCAGCATGACGCATGACTCATCGGAGACGGGAAGGAGGATGAAGGTTCTTATAAATAGACGTGGGAGCTGATGAACAGATCGCGATGAGCAATGGGTTCGTGAATGTGTTGTACGATATCATAACACGCATTCGTTAAAGACAGCAGTGTTGATTTGCACGTGCGAAGAATATGATTGATTCAAGTGATTTCCGACTTTAATTTAATAAACACAATATGATTGAAGATAACGGTATAAGATTGATCAAAATTGGATTACGAATTGTAAAATTGTGAATTTTAATATTTTGGAATACATTAAACATTTCAAAGCCTATTGATATTAGTCACAAAATATATGTGCAAATTAATATAAAAAACACAATGACAATATGGACTCACAACTCTCGCTTCGTTTTAAAACATGTGGAATTATTCTAAACACCTTTAGCGATATGTCGAACATTTTGATAAACATGAATACCGCAAATTCGTCCAGGTAAATGTGACATTAGTAATTTATTTGGGAACATTTATTTATGAAAACCCTGAAAATTTGAGAATTGTGGCATCATTTCATTGGCAATTTACCCACATGAATTATACATGACATCACTGCTTTATCCAATTTTTTTGAAAATCTAAATTTACACAATTTTTCTATTAATTGTCCTATTCAAATAATTATTGTTTCAGAATACCTTTTGTATTTTTTTTCTGTATATGTTGAAAGTAAATTGAAGTTTATCTGTACTTGTCATTAAGCTGTGTATCAAATACAAACTGTGTAACAAAGTCAGCCAGCTATAATCACGAAAGCTAATGTACTTAAAAAGGGCGTGTATGCACCTGCTGGAATTACGTCGAGACTCAATTCATCCTGTCGTCTTATGTTAATTTCATTAAAAAACCGAAGATGCGGAGGTTGAATGAAAATATTGAAGCTTCCAACCTACTAGTATTACCCATATGCACGTGTTTGCCGAAAACGAATATCCGGGCATCCTTACTGTTTGTGCGATATTTGCAGCAATATTTTAAAGATGAGTTTCCTCAGGATGTTATGAAACTTTGGAAGAGGTTTAAACTCCGAAAAACGCGGCAAGTCACGTTCACTTTAAGTGGAACGTGGGTTCCTACAAGTGAATTGATTATTTTACCCTGCATGATCCATGCTTGCCCTACCTCCATCTGTGCTGTTAGATACTAAACACTGCTCCACCCAAATAACCGGATTAAAATGGGCTAGAAATGACGTATATTATTTACGTGCCTGTGAATGTATGACGAATTGGATATTAAGCACGCTGGGTAAAAGGATATCCGGTTATCACAGTTGGATCGGTTGCACATATGACAACGGTACCTGAAGAGGTTAAGGAATACTGTTTGGTACCCGCAGTGATGTCAGTCCACCTGGTTGGAATCTGTGGAGAATGTATCTGATTTGCCACTAATTGCAACCTTAAAGAATGTCGTATGAAGTAAAGTATCAGAATATCTACTGACTTGTAGACGTTATCAGTAAAACACCTGTGATTCGTCATATTTGAATAATAAATCTTAGTTATATACTACCACATACTGTAGCATCTATTCACTTTGATTCCCTTGAAATGATGTTATCGAATTTTTTAGGTCTATTTTGTATACAATCTGAACATCACAAGGGATATGCTAATTATTTCGAAAAATTTAATGCTCTTTAATAATCAAGTCTAAAGCTGCACTTATGTAACAAATAAAAACAATAAATAAATAAGTACGCACACACCTGCCTATTTTTGCACGCACTCATACTAGGTGTTAAAAATAAAATTGTGTTAATTTTGATATGTAATAACACAAAAGCTATACACCAGATAATACTGGTATGAGTATGAGTTATAGCTGAAGAGTGAACATTTATGTTGGAGGTGGTTTCAATACGATATCAATAATCAGTTCTATGTAATTCATGCTTATTTAAAATGTTAGAGTTCAGATTTTGCTCAAAATCCAACCCCCTGTACAAAATTGAGACTGTACAGAAATCAAATGGTGTGTGTGAGAGTGTGTGCCTAGTCCACACACAATAGCAACAGACAATGGCTGTGGATAGTGAATTGTCTAGCAGTCCGTAGGCTACTAATGAACATTGATAAAGCATTTATCTCACCTGGACGTAATGAAACTCGCATACCAAAGTTTCCAGCGTGTGCTATTCCAGCCATTGTCCATTGCTTGAATGCTATTGTGTGGGGTCTAGACACACACTCTCACACACACCATTTAATTTGATTTCTGTGCAGTCTCAATTTGTATAGGGGACTGGATATTGAGCAAAATCTCTAACTCTAACATTTTGAATAAGCATGAATAAAAGAGAAAGAGATAATTCAAACTCACTACAACAACGGATATATGATGAAATTACAGAGAATAACGGGAATGGAACAGCCCACGATTTTAGCAGAATCCGTTATATTGTTCGAGATTTTCTGGTAAATTTTTTTTCCATGGTCAAATATTTTTCTCCGTTTTAGACAATTGCTTATCAGAAATCCGTCGTGACAAGAACATTTTGTTGGGCGTAGTCTTTTATGTGGCTCAATTCTTTATGGTCAAAATTAAGTTAAGTACTGTAAAAATCATCTTCTTTCTCGTACAGAAATTCAAGACAATTCCTTCCAGGGTTTTCGTTTCAGCATTTTAATACAAGAATTTGTTCTTTAAAACCTTCAATTTCTGTGTTGAATGGAATATTAATTTGATAGAACAAAAATAATCATTAATCAAATACGAGAGCCATGTGAACAGTTAGCAGGGAAAGCTAGTAACAGGGCGTAGGCTAGTTTGGGCGGGGAGGTCACATCTTGGGGAGGTGGATACGGGGAGGTGCACATCATAGAGAGGGGATACTAAAATTGAGAAAATCAGGCTTGATTATCAGAAAAGGGCTTGGTGCAATTTCTTTTTTTATTTGCCAGGGGCGGATCTCTATGGCTCGCAGGGGGTGCACCCCCACCGCCAGCCAATGCCCTTGTTGTAGTAAGGTCGGCATACTGCGAGAAAACCGCTTATTAATAATTACAATATCTGGTAGATTATGTAAATACACGTTGATTTCCTTGAACGTTATAGGTTTCTTGTTATTTTACAATGAAAAATTTCCTTGCAATTTGATAAAAACAGAAAAAACACTTCTACAACCAAAATAAATATGTATTTGTTTACACGTGTATTTATACAGTGACAGAAGGTCAATACCAAAATATGACTTACCCTAAACCTTGTTCGACTAACGCGCACAATGCTAATTCAATACGTGTTGGCCTGAATCGAGGCGGAACATTATGACGAATAACCATCCATAACGTCTATTATCGCGACATGAAACTCCCTCGGTAACCTCTTGCTGGCGTGAAACTCCGCGGCGATCCAGTAGCTGGTGATTTGCTGTACTGCCTGCGGGCATTTACCGGCTAAGAAACATTAGTCGTAGTCGCGCTGACCTCTTAGGGCGACTTCGTTCAGCTTCTTCACGGTGACGCGGTAGGCGGCTACAGAAAAAGAGAATGATTGAGAATAAATATGAAATGGATGCAACCCAGCGATTGGATATCAATATAGAAAACAGATGACTGAACGCCCCCCCCACCACAACACACACACACACCGCACATCACGAAAAATATGCACAGATCAACATTTTGAATAATCGCCAAAACAAGGTGCAAAACATTGTTGGTTTTTTCAAAGACTGCACACAACTAATTGTTACAGTCAACGCACCAAGATTTTAAAAACCTAATTCAAAACATGATACATAACATCTCCGAGAAAATGTATTACCAATAGGAGTTCATCATTTTTAATGGTTTATGATGCTCTGCAAAATTCTCCCTGCAAATCGACATTATTATCCTCACAAATAATTAAATAGCTTTTGGTCGTTCTGATTTCGAAAATGCTTTTTATAGTAAATTCTTAAATTAAATTCTACATGTCTTTAGGCCTTACATAATTTACAATGTTATTGATTTACTCATCATTGCGATATGCTTAAAGGCATTACATTTACCAATTAAATGAATCGTTTATATCACTACGAGATTCGCTATGGATCACGTTATTGTTTTGAACATTGATATTGTCATTCTATTTAAACTCAATATTAAAGAGACATATTATTAAGAGCCATTATCAAAAACTGCTTAATTTGGGATCTTTGAAAACAAAAACCCTTCTTATGGTATGTTTTCGTGGCCGCCAGAAATGTAAGCAATTAAATGAGGTCATGGAGGAAAGTTAACATAAGAACTCTAAACTACCCAGGGACTCATGATAAACGAGAAATTGTTTTGGGAAGCCCTCCCCCCTCCAATTTCCATCAAAAAGTATCGCAGTGTAACATTCGTATCGTTACATCCAATTTTGTTAATCAAAAGTCGAATAAAACGTGTTAGTTGTCATATAAATATAAATACACAGTGCAAACTGGAATATACATGGGTTGAGTAATTAATCATTCGCACGACATACGTCATCAAGTTAACTATTTCATAGTTCATGACTGAATAAAGCCTCTCCACAACATAATTCCTAATAAAAGATGACTAACCTAGATGGTGTGCGGCACATCTTTATGGCAAGAAAATATTATTACTGCCGTCATTGTTGTACTAAAAATATATGAATGAAAGGACTGTGTGTGTGTGTGTGTGTGTGGTGTGTGTGTGTGTGTGTGTGTGTGTGTGTGTTGTGTGTGGCGTGCGTGTGTGGTGTGTGTGTGTTTATGTGTGTGTATGTGTGTGTGGTGTGTGGTGTATGTGTGTGTGTGGTGTGTGGGGGGGGTGGTGTGTGTGTGTGGGGGGGAGTGTGTGTGTGTGGGGGGAGTGGTGTATTGTGTGGTGTGTGTGTTTGTGTATGTTGTGTGTGTGTGTGTGTGTGTGGTGTGTGTGTGGTTGTGTGTGTGTGTGTGTGTGTGTGTGTGTGTTGTATTTAGTGCGCAACACGAATTAAATCAGTCGTATTGATTGATACATGTACCGTACATAATTATTATATCATAATCTGGATAATAGTATCCATTAAAAGTACTAAACAATTTTTTTTATGATCCAAGTATTAAAAACAACAAACTCGTGGTGCATGCTAAATGAAAATGCAAAGTAGAGGTACGAATAAGCCTAAAGGTCAATAGTTAAAATAACGGGTGCGATATAGTACTGATGGCGCCACAGGCTGGCGGGGACATGACAATCGTGTAGTTTACATTATGATGAACTTTAGAGGCGAATATTCCGTTCGGTCTGGACTATGCATCTTTAAACCTTATTTTCTTTGATGAACCAGTTTGTATCTGACATTTATAATACATGTATATAAGCAGACATATTTGTAGCAGAGCTTATCAACCAGTCATGGGAGGTGCAGAACCTTGTTTTATACACCGATACGAGTTCAGTTGTACATGGACTACTAAATAAAAACAAATACTTCGTTGCACTCTACCCGAAGAAAGTTTTGCTAACCCTAAATAAAATCTGCAGTCACCCTCGTACTTGTCATTACAATTAATCGATGAAATGATTTTGTCAACTTTTAAGCCATTCGTGGCAAAAATAAGCTTATTTGCAACCTCGTGTGGGGTGACAAATTTATTAATCCAGATAACAGGTGTCAAAACTGACAGCCGCGTCACTCGTCAGCACCCCCTTTAATCCCCTAAGTGAACCATTGTATACAATAGCTTTATTATAGACTTGAACGTGTTAAATATGAGTGTAAAATTGAAGGCTACGTGTTATATTTTTTCAACCTATCGTTTTCTAAATTGGGATAATTCTAAATCTAACAGGGGATGATGGGATAATATAAATTACTGCGATATGCTAAGGCGATAAATAATGTGGAGTTTAAATTAGGCAGTAGGTATGTGTTTTTTAGATAAATACCCACGTTACTAATTATCAGTGTCAATTTACGTAGTTATTTTCGAGTCTAAATAGTAACATTGGAAAGCAAGTAATGCTGCCGTGAATGAATATATTTGGGAAATATAAATATCATACAGTGGCCCTAAATTTGTAAATTAGAATTAGGACAAGACAATTTTTGAAATAATATACGAAATATTACCCTCCCTGACAATAATATGGTGAGTATATGCAGTGAGAATAGTGTGCCTTCATATGTCTTTTTCTAACGCAAGAGTTGTTAACAAGTTGTCATTATACGTTCTGTGATATGAGAAATACACAAATTATATTCTGACAGTAAATTATGTTTGATGAGTTTTCGTAGGCCTAATTGGGCTGATGAAATGATGGATACAAACAATATATATCGACACTATCATTCCTCCTCAATCAGAGCAAAAAAGTTGTTAAACAAATTTAATCTTTGCTGGATTTAATTGATTTGCATCTTCACCCCAAATATTACTGAAGTCCGCTTTGAACATATTACCAATAAAAAAAGACCACGCCCTATAACAGTCCCCGCTTGTGACTGAATTGTATCGGATGTCTGTTCTGGTATTTTCATGGGCCATATTTGTGTTTCATTCATCCATCAAGTCATTTATTTTCCAAAATTCAAACGGATAATAAAACCATTAAGTTAAATACATCATACATATAATTTTCCTTTTTTACAAAACCATCGTGTGATAATATATAAATAGAACATAAATATCAAGTAAAACTTGAACCAATTCCATCAATTTTTTTAAAACGGGAAAGCCTGCAATCTTAATTCAGCTTAAATTCAAAGGACAATCGACAAAATTGATCATACAAAGTTGACAAATACGGTAACATGTTGAACATTACTGTCAGAAAAGGGTATCTAATATGATCCATCACAACATGCACGTATGCACATGTTAAACACTACCAAAATACGTCGAGAAAGTTTTGAAATCAATTCAAACGAATGCAGAGGAAGTTACTAAATGCGAACATCGAATAGCGTGAGTATATCAATAATGAAATATAAGTTTTGAGAATTCAAACATTTTGTGGCTAACTTTAGGAATGTTATTTTTTAATCTCGATTTGACAGGGTACAGCTGTCTTCAGAAGATATACGAACTTAACCGGATTCTACGGTATTCCAATTTTACCCCCACTACAAACATCCATATCATGAAAACAACTAGTAGGATACTTAAAGAGAAGGGTGGGATACATCTCTTCCACTCAACATTAAGACCGTCACCAATTCGTCGAGACCATGAAAATGTTTACAAGAAAATGCCAATCACTTTCATGCAGAAGGGCAAAGCGAAAAAAATACATTCATCATTAAAACGAGTGTAATCAAAGTTTCAACATTCCGATTCAAGTAAAAGCTGTTTGTTTCAAATAAGTGATACATGAAAATTAAGGGTACTGAGGTTATAGGGTTTGCCCCATAGACACTAATTTGATGCTATGTTAAAATCCACGCATTCCGATGCAGAAAACAGTGTTGTGCTATCTCATGTGCCCTGGCTAACAAGACATTTCATGTTAAGACGATGCTCATGGGCACCAAATAATGGTATTGTTAAAAGTTGGTGATTGTGACCAAAAAATCGGTTCCTAAAAATCGAATCGATTTTATTTCTTGTGGTGGATGAATGAAACACCATGAATTATACAGTGTTCGCTCGTCGCAATGGTAACAGAGAAGGGGAATTAAAGCATTCGTATAACAATTATTCGCTGTTTGTAAATAATCTGGGCTACATGATTTCCCATGCTAACCAAGTGTCTCTGACCAGGTCTAAGAACGAAGAAAAAAATTGTATTTCAAAACGATTATGTTTAGTGAAAATCATTGAGGCGACCATTCCAGTTTTTTCCTCCAAGACTTGCTGTGTTGCATAATTTTCGTCTGCAGACAATAATTCATTTGTCCGATTTGATCTGTACATATTTCACGACAGCGCCGTACTGTCCGAAGTTTTGTCTTTCTAAGGTATTATTTGTCCATTCAGCAACTATATGTCAGTTTAGCAAAGTTTGACCAATTGTTTGCATGGGGCTTCCACTATTCTTTAGCATAACTCTATGAAAAATCCAGCAGAAACGGCCCTCACTTTTGTACCCATTGCTTAATATTTTCAAACTATTGTTTTATAATTTTTGTACTACATAATCCCGGCAATAATTGTGATGTTTTTATATTTAAACTTACTGAGGGTTTTCGAAGAGGGTACATGTAAAAAGGGTAGTATTATAGCCGAGCCAAAGCTGTTAAAAGAGTCATCATAAGAGATACTAGTAGAGAATAACTTCCAACCTTGTAGTGATACAAATAAATGTGCTTGCAAAGGATTAAATGTTAAAATTATGAAAGACCCCCCCCCCAAAAAAATAAAAAACAAAAATAATAATAAAATAAAAATAATTAAAATAAAGAAAAATAAAAATAAAAATAAATAAATAAAAAAAATAAAAAATTAAAAAAAAAAATAAAAAAAAAATAAAAGCTAAAAAAATTATTGGCAATAGCGCCACGTGCCCACCTGAATGTCAACAACATTGAACTACGCAAACTAAATGCAAGGTTTCCACAAGTGAGTTCACACTTCAGGAAAACACGCCTTACGATTGTAAAACGTCTAGACTCTAGAAGTTGAATAAAATGTGCTCACGTGAATGTAAGACATGTTTCCTTCCCTTACCTGAACCACCTCGAGTAGGAACAGAAACTAATTGATGAGACAGGTGACATTAAGCAAAGGTCAAATGGGGTGAGGGATCGAGATCTGAGTTCAATTGCGTTGTAGGGAATGGTGTAAAAACGACCTAAACGATGTATGTTACAAGAAATTCAAGGTCTGATCGACGGCTGTTTTGTATACTCCAAGGTGATTTAAGTATTGCCATTATGTTCTTCCCCCCCAGCCCCTGCCGCAGTCCCCGAAAATGTCAAAGGTATAAAAAAAAAAAAAAAAAAAAGTATTACAGGTGTATATTTTGGTGAATATTCACCGAATTATGTTTATACTAAGACTTTAATAATTGCGTCAAAAAGTTTCGTAGGAAATATTATAATTTCTACCACTACATTAGAGTACTCAAAATTGAGTTGATGAGTACGCCTTTTAGAGGGTAGAATTGTTGCAACTAAGAGTGATATAAAGTCAAATCAAACTGCAAGTAAGGTCTTTTGTTATTTCTGTTTGCCTCGTAAGCAAGCGGTGGCAAAACATTTCGAAACCAAAACCGCACGAAAAACAACAGGCGAACTATAACTTCGTGTGATCATAACATTTTGCAAAATATTTTCTCACAATACGTTTTTCACTCGATTTTCATTCAAGTTTATTCAGGTCTCTTGGAGGGAGCGAAAAACACGACAAAAAATTGTTAGTTTCTCCTCGTCTCAATCTTATGGCGGCCGTAAATCTCAACTACACCAGACGGAGACAAGCTACAGTTTGGAACAGCATGACGCATGACTCCATCGGAGAGACGGGAAGGAGGATGAAGGTTCTTATAAATAGGACGTGGGAGCTGATGGAACAGATCGGCGATGAGCAATCAGGGTTCGTGAATGTGCTTGTTATCGAATATCATAACACGCATTCGTTAAAGAAAGCAGTGTTGATGTTGCACCGTGCGAAGAAATGAATTGATTCAAGTATTTCCGACTTTAATTTAATAAACACAATATTGATTAGAAGAATACGGTAATAAAGAATTGATCAAAATTGATTTACGAAATTGTAAATATTGTGATTTTAATATTTGGAATACATTAACATTTCAAAGCCTAATTGATATTAGTCACAAAATATATGTGCAAATTAAATAAAAAAACACAATGACAATATGGACTCACAACTCTCTGCTTCGTTTTAAAACATGTGAATTATTCTAAACACCTTTAGCGATATGTCGAACATTTTGATAAGACATGAATACCGCAAAATTCGTCGCAGGTAAAATGTGACATTAGTAAAATTTAAATTTGGAACATTTATTTATGAAACCCTGAAATTTGAGAATTGTGGCAATCATTTTCATTGGCAATGTTACCCACATGATTATACATGACTCAACTGCTTTATCCAATTTTTTTGAAAATCTTAAATTTACAACAATTTTTCTAAAATTAATTGTCCTATTCAAATAATTATTGTTTCAGAATACCTTTTGTATTTTTTTCTGTTATATGTTGAAAGTTAAATTGAAGTTTATCTGTATTGTCATCTAAGCTGTGTATCAAATACAAACTGTGTAACAAAGTCAGTCGCAGCTATAATCACGAAAAGCTAATGTGACTTAAAAAGGGCGTGTATGCACACTGCTGGATATTACAGTCGAGACTCAATCATCGTCGTCCTTATGTTAATTTCATTAAAAAAAACCGAAGATGCGGAGGTTGAATGAAAAATATTGAAGCTTCCAACCTAACTATATTAACCCATATCACAGTTTTGCCGA
>JZLH01S0232572.1:22904-45480 GCA_001188425.1 Eucidaris tribuloides | reverse complement strand
ATTACATTAAAAATCTGATTATGATAGTCGTATTGAAACCACCACCTTCCAACAACAATGTTCACTCTTAGCTATAACTCATACTTCATGCAGTATTATCTGGTGTATAGTTTTTTGTGTTATTAGCATATCAAAATTAACCGAATTTTTTATTTTTAACACCTAGTATAATCATACAGCTCTTTACTAAGTATTTGTGCGAACTAGTTAAATGCATTCATAACAAATCAAGATAGACGATGATCCGACCTGTTTCCCGTCGACGCATATCTGATATTTGATAATCATTTACCAAAAATAATATGTGACGATGGTGTGAAAATCGCAACTATACTTAAAAATACAATTCTTAATTGGTATCGTTAAATCAATAATCTTAATCGTAAATGCCACGCCTTACACAATCCTGATTTGGCAAAACGTTGCCAGTTTCCGGGTCATAGAAGTGACCGGAATTCTGCCGTCATTGTAGCCAGGATTCTTGGTTATGTTTGGCGTTTGCCCAACTGGCAGTATTATCTATTGGATGTGTAGCCAGATCCGAAACGTTTTTTTTTTCTATTCGCATCGATGGACCTGAATTAAAAACAGGTCAACATCATAGCCGTACGTAAGAACCTTGCGAGGACTCAGGATTATTGTTAATGCTCGTTGGCACTTTCGTAAATAGTGTTCATAATTATGATTGCCGATTTATATCTAAAAATATTTTTAAGTTTTCATTGCCATTGATATTTTACTTGCTTTTTCAGTTTTTATAATAGTTCGATATCCCGGTTTAGTTGATTATGTAATTTTTAAAATGTATAAACTCGTAATATAATCGTCTAGTTTCGGCACAAAAGTACAATAGGTATGTAGTGATGCTAAATAATTCGTCAACGAGCCGAACCAATTGACTGAAAAGTGTCTAAAGTATCAATTCTTCAATGGTATCAACATGTGATAGAAGATAATTGAAAAATGAACAGCAACACCCTCTCAACCTATAAAGGGAAATATAGTGTAAGAATTAGTAGATGTATAAAATTGATTTTATTATCCAAACACTGTCTTGACAGATAAGATAATAATACACAAATAACACATCAATACCTAAACAATGCAAACCGAACCAATAGTTCCTGTGCTGTTAATATTTAAAACGCTGTTCTAAAATACGGATCGAATCGGTAGAAAATCCTGAAACTGGATATATACAGAACCCAATCAACATAGTATCTCAGGAATTACAGTCATCTCTTGAAATAGTTTTAATATGATGGTATACGCTTAAGTCCTAGTCACAACACACTTTAGTTATTACTAAATCGAAAGTATATCTTCAGAATGCTAAATTTCTGTAGTGAAGCTTTAATTATCTCTCTAGAATTATTCGTCTCTCTTTGCCGAATATGAATATCCGGACATCCTTACTGTTTTTGCGATATTTGCAGCAATATTTTAAAGAAGAGTTTCCTCAGGATGTTATGAAACTTTGGAAGAGGTTTAAACTCCGAAAAACGCGGCAAGTCACGTTCACTTTAAGTGGAACGTGGGTTCCTACAAAGTGAATTTATCATTTTACCCTGCATGATCCACGCTTGCCCCACCTCCATCTGTGCTGTTAGATACTAAACACTGCTCCACCCAAATAACCGGATTAAAATGGGCTACAAAATGACGTATATTTACGTGCCTGTGAATGTATGACGAATTGGATATTAAGCACGCTGGGTAAAAGGATATCCGGTTATCACAGTTGGATCGGTCGCATATATTACAACGGTACCTGAAGAGGTTAAGGAATACTGTTTGGTACCAGCAGTGATGTCTGTTCACCTGGTCGGGGTCTGCGGAGAATGTATCTGTTTTGCCACTAATTGCAACCTTAGTAAAGTATCAGAATATCTACTGACTTGTAGACGTTATCAGTAAAACACCTGTGATTCGTTGACACATATTTGAATAATAAATCTTAGTTTTATACTACCACATACTGTAGCATCTACTCACTTTGATTCCCTTGAAATGATGTTATCGAATTTTTGAGGTCTATTTTGTATACAGTCTGAACATCACAAGGGATATGCTAATTATTTCGAAACAATTTAATGTTCTTTAATAATCAAGTCTAAAGCTGCACTTATGTAACAAATAAAAAAACAATAAATGAATAAATAAGTACGTACAAACCTGCCTATTATTGCACGCACTCATATATATCATATAGGTCTTTAGAAGTATTTGTGCCGACTAGTCAATGCATTCATAAAAAAAAATCAAGATAAGACGCTGATGACGCTGTTTCCCATGCGATCATCTGCATTTAGATAATCATTTACCAAAATAATATGTGAGATGGTGTGAAATCGCAAACTATTAAAAAACATTCTAGGTATCGTTAACAAAATCTTAATGGATATGCCACCCACACAATCCTGATTGGCAACGTAACCAGTTTCCGGGTCAACATGACCGGAATTCTGGTCATTGTAGCCAGGATTCTTGGTTATGTTTGCCAACTGGCAGATGATCATGGTGTGATTGCAATCATAGCAGCGAGATTTTTTTTTCTTTCCATCGATGTGACCTGAATTAAAAACAGGTTCACTCATACGTACGTAAGAACCTCTGTAGGACTCAGATTATTGTTTGTGTCCTTTCGTAAATATGTACATAATTATGATTACATTTATATCTACAATGTATTCTGTTTACCACTGAGATTTCATTGCTTTTTATGATAGCGAACCAGTTTAGCTCTTTGTTATTTTAAATTGATGAAAAACGACAGTTTCTGCACAGTATATGGCAAATCGTCAGAAGGAATGGACTGAGGTTGATTCAATTCTTCATGTCCAATTGGTGAAAAACGCACGAGCACACCCTCCTCAAAATGAATTGAATTGAATTGAATTTATTCATTTCCACTTCTTGAATAAATAAACAAATAACCAATCAACCAACCAATAGTTGCTGTGCGTTAAATGCCCAAAACGCTGTTCAAAATGCATCGGGTTACAGTCAATTCTGTTTTAAATCGTAAGCTGCTATCCACACATTTAGTTTTTTCTAAACGAAATTAACTTCGTGAATCTAAATTTCTTTAGTAAAACTAGCAATTACTATCTCTTAGAATTTTGTTTTATTTACGAGTGCGTGCTTTATTAATATATCAATTTAAGACATTTCATCAACTGATTCAGTTAAATTGAAGTGAAGCGAACATATTACATTTACTTGAGTGTGAGCACCGAAATTTGTTTCTTCGACTTGCATTTCTCGTTACAGTATATGCTGTACTGCAGTCAACATGATATATCAAGATATTTTCAGAAAGAGGACCTTGGAACTAAAACAAGACATGTACATTGGGATCTTCTTAGACTAATCAAGGACAAGTATTATTTTTGTAGTAATACGTAATGAATTGCTGACAGGTGTGAAGTGTGAAAAACCCAGGCTTACTGAAATGTTTTTATTTATATACTTAGCTTTATCATAATACTTTTTATTACTGTTCACATCTTATTTAGATGACTATTTATTATCTTGAACATATTTCGTATGTTTTTTTTAAAGAAGGTATTCCACACTCACGGTATTCCCAAGTGTAAAGTTTGGGGTCAACAGCCTCACTGTATTTTGAAATCAATATACGATAAATGACCGTTCACCAACCTAAGTCATGTACAACAGATATTATGTACACGCAGAAAAGGGTATTTTCAATATTAACCTGTATTTAGTCACATATTTTATAAAAAGAGTATTTATTTTATATATATTGTATTCATAATTCCTGAAACTAGCTTAAATGAATATTTTTCCCCAAAACGAACGGTAATCAAGCATATTCAATTTTTTTTGTAGGGAGTTAATGTAAGAAATGCATTTTACAGAACAGAATGTAAAGAAAAACTGTGCAATAAATGTTTCAATTCCTTGGGTTTACTCGCTATATGAGAAGTGTGTTCACTCTTCAAAAACAGTATTTTTTCATAAGTGTGGATTCAGAAAACTTTTGGTCCCAGTTGCTTATAATCACGTATACTCCTCTGGTATAATTGCGCATACTGCAACTCTTAGCTTGCTTATGAAATACCAAAGCAAATACTTTTTAATTTACAGATGTATACCGTATTCCACTAATCAATGACTCGGCATATTTAACATTCATTATTTTGTATTCGATGATTGGCCAGATCAAATTGACGCGAATTATCATCATATAGGATTCAACCGGAGCGACAGACTGACAGCTGCTTTGGACAAAAAAATAAAACACAAATAAAAAATAGAGAAGATTATAGACAGTCCCTATTCGAGGAAGCTCTTAAATTAGAGAACAGTAATATTGGATAATTCAAGCATTTCCGGAGACCGCGTCGCCAGCCACCAGTGTGATAAGAGTTTGGTCAAAACTTTTGGTGCTGTATGTCAGACAATCAATTAGCGCAACCATGGGGCTACCGACAAACTGAAAACGAATTACTAATATTTTTGAGTAGCTGTGCAATG
This sequence comes from Eucidaris tribuloides, assembly GCA_001188425.1. Classification (NCBI taxonomy): domain Eukaryota; kingdom Metazoa; phylum Echinodermata; class Echinoidea; order Cidaroida; family Cidaridae; genus Eucidaris; species Eucidaris tribuloides. Next base: position 40,977 of record JZLH01S0232572.1, on the reverse strand, counting down.
AAAAAAAATGACGAAATATTATACATGTGATATTTAACCCTAACTGTTCGTGCGTATCCCCAGGCTCAAAAGAGGGAGGGGATTATGAAGGTTCTCTTTACATCCACGTTGTCGCATTATTGTTAGCTTGCAAACTTGGTAAATGCAACGTTTTTGTTTGTGTACTGATCAAAATGACAAAATATCATTATGATATCTGTAAATTTGTTCCAGAGCCATGACGTTTTGATTGATACCAGTGTCAAAATATCAATGTCTATCCATTCTGTACAAAATGTGAGCTTCATTTGCATAACCTTACGACTGATATAAGAGAAAGTATCAATGAATAAAGTGGATGTACGGTAGATGTACATAATACAGTGTGCGGCGCGTTGAAAGGAAATGGTTACGTCAGTCATAAAAATCATGATATTTAGGAAGCAAGCACTTAACGACAATGTCTGACAAAGATACATCGGTGGAACCCCGGATGTTTTGCTCAGACTAGAATAAATCTGAGTCTGTATTTTCAGGAACGGATGTTTCAAAAGTTTACGGGAGCATGAATGAATAAAGTCAATTTAAAATCTCAGTGATTGCGAAAAAAATAAACATTATTTTGTGTTTTGCTGTAAAATTCACTTACATCTAAGGAGAGTGTATTAACATTTGCTAACATTTTTGCTTTCAAAAAGACAAGTTCGATATCATGGGTATTTTTGTGAAAATTGTCAACAGATTTGCCCAGATTTAATGTAAATCGCTGAAAATTTGACACATAACTCGGCCGCCAATCTTCCTTTTCCGCCTCGCTAACCTCTCCCCGCGTTTGCCCGCATGTTACCGGGAAGTCTCCGGAGGGTGGAGCAGCGTGCAGCATTAGACTGTGATCTCGGCTGCTTTCAGCCTGAGATTTGAGGGGTTTTTTTTCTTACTTTCGTCATCATCATCTCACCTGATAAACTCATCCCTCATCGGTTCGAGTTGTATTGTGATCATGCTGTCTTCTGTGACGGTCGTCGCGACGCCGGGAGATTTCGGAGTAACAGGAACTGCGATAAATATGACATTAAAAAGAACATTAACACATCCCTCGTCAGTCATTAAGTTACATTATTTTGACGTCGCAATCGTATAGAGAGGAGAACATTTAGACGGGTAATGGTAATGTGCTAAGTATCAAATTGCAAACTCATACCAAAAACGTATTTGTGAGGGAGCGCCTTAAAGGCGCTGATCCACGACTATAAACTAACAACGTTGCCTTTACTATTATGGGGGTGATAATATCCGGCATCCTTTCATTCTTTTTAATGTCTCACTCTTTATTTCCCTTGCTTTAACGTATTCCATATGTATTTCTTTTCTTTCCCGGTAGCGTTCGTAACTTCGTACATGTAAGACGAACTCTGCTTTAATCTATCATAAAATGTTATTTGTTTCTTAATGTTCTGAGATCTAAGTTGAATTGTAAAACAATCTATCAAAATTTCCACTACGACACACGTAGATGTTTTGTAGAGGATGTAGATGTAGATGATGTTTTTAAAGTTCATTTTAATCCATTAAGATTGAAATTTGTAAGTGTTCTTAAATCAGTTCAGCGATCGACCTTATTCTTTCAGAAAAGCGGGTCGGGAAGGATTAAATCTATACTCTGATAGTGACACAAATGTACAAAATTTATAAATTTTCTTGAACGGTTCAGTCAAATTTGTTCAAATTGTCATTTGTTTAGCTTTCTACATTAAAATGCAGATAAATATCTATATTTTTCCCTTTTAATAGAACATAATGCCACAATGTAAATATTAATAGGTATGTCAACATAGTAATAATAGGTAGGTGTAAATTGAATGTATTTTCTACAGTAAATAGAAAGAAACCCGAAGAGATGAACAGATAAATATGTTACATATAAATAAACAGACGGATAGACAGACAGATACATAGAAATATACAAATTGAAAGTACGGATTTATAAATCACATAGACAGATGGACATAATGCATATACAGACAAATTTGATGAAGAGAGTGTGCATAACGATACGGCGATTATAGCATGTCTACTTACAATAGCACGATAAATAGTATACACTGTGCTAACACTTTACAGTGTAGTTAACCTCATCGTCCCAATAACCAAATCAAGACAAGAGGTAGCGTAAAGACAAAGTTGTAAAGTCACTGTTAACAGATGATTTGCGATAATTTTATGCTTTTATGATTACTTCCTTGTATCATTAAGAGTCCATTTGTGCTTCAAAATTAAATCAATGGCCTATATTACACAAAATTTGTTTGTGTGTTTGTTGTTTGGTTGCATGTCGGCTGCACACTCTTTATTTTAAACCAAATTTCTTTCCACCCCCTCCTACCCCTTGTCCATTCAGTTCAGGTTCCGGCCCTGGACGTAACACAACAAAATTGATTTTTCTAGTGGCATTTGCTTTCTACATAAGAAACACCGGTTAATGCTCACGAGACAGACTAGATATAAATCGTTACACGCTTTGCAGGGGCTGTCTATGGGTGAGCATTATTGAGAGACCCAAAGCACGATTAAACACTCTCTCCAGCATTCAGTTAATAGCGATATTACATAACATGATGTGAGAATGTAATTATTATCGATCATTTTTTTGTTTGTGTCATTGTAGTAGATATGGTCCATAACATGGAGTTCGCACACCGGGAGTTTAGGTTATACAGAATCTGTGCTGATCGCAGTCACACGTGACTTTTTAGTTGGGTAAGGGGGGGGGGGGTTAAAATTGTTTTATGAAGCCGAATGGAGCATGCAAATGACAGTGGAGCATGTTGCCCTCCATGGCTACAGCGATTTTGAGATCGAATTTATTCAAGGATATGGTATGGGACGAAAAACACCACATTCTTCATATTCATAACTTTATTATGACTTATGAGAAAGCATCAATCCTCCGATTTTTTTTTTGGGGGGGGGGGGTGGGGTGGGGTGAGCATGACACCCGTTTGCCTTGAATTACCATCCATGATCATAGATCGGAAGAATTTGTGGTTTTGCGACCTCGTCATAATCAGGTGTCCATGAGTGGCTTAACATTATTTTTCATGTAACTGATGACTGAAAGACGTCAAAATATAAATTGAACACGTGACTTAACTCTCTCCGTGAATGAGTTAAAAGTCATATCCTCCCACTAAGGACATTAAAAAATCAAATTGTAATTAAGGGCATAAAATCGGAAAAGAGGTGTGCTAAGTATCTCATCCAGACACCACTTTGTCTGGGTAGAATGACATTGTTTCATGTAGTTTTTGACGCATTACCAGTCTGTTTCTTTAAAATTATTTTCTGTTGATGCTAATCAATTTGGTCGTTGTTGTTATTGTTATTATTATTATTATTATAATAATAATAATAATTATTATTATTATTATTATTATTATTAGTAGTAGTAGTAGTAGTAGTAGTAGTAGTAGTAGTAGTATAGTTATTATTATCATTATCATCGTTATTATTACTACTATCATCATAATCATTATTAACGAATTATTATTATTAGTAGTTGTTGTAAGAGTAGTAGTAGTAGTAGTAGTATAGTAGTATCAGAAGAAGTACTAGTATTACTAGGAGCAGTTACTTACTTGGTACTTTCGTGAACTCTGTTAAGATGAACACACTCCCGTCTCCTACCCTATTGTTGGCTGATATTCGAAAGATGTACTGAGTCGCTGGATCCAAATCAGTAAGAACTATATGAGAAGCCTTCGTATTACGAAGTTCCATTACAGGGCGTTTGGTGGATGGGACGTCGCCATGTTTGGTGTCCGACGTTACGATAATTGGAGCGTAAGAGATCTGGGATGATGAGAAGGTGATGTAATTATGACTAACATAACATTTATATCTTATTCCGACGAACAGTATTTGTGATATTCCGTCAGTACACAGAGAAGTTATAGAGAGCAAAACCTGCCTTTGAAAGAAAAATCCGATAAGAATAATTCTCGTGTCATCAGTATAAAAAACGAAATCATTAGATCGAGATGGTCTACATGTAGTTGCTGTCATGAAGTTCCTGAAGGTTTTGTCGAGATAATTGACTCTAACAAATTACACATTTTACAAATGTTTTCATATTTTTTTCCGATATATGCTCCAGTGATTTCCAAACAACAGACAACAACTGTCAACGGGGAACCATTCCAGTTGGTTTGAAAAAGTCCACAGGTGTTGGATGAAAGCTTGTCAGCTGAATAATACAAATTTGGTAGATGCTTTAAATTTTCTTCTTCTAAAATGTGTTCAGATTTACAGAAACAGCAATCGAACTATCAAGGGCAACATACTCTATCGTGTATTCCTACCTTTATTTTATCTAATATTTTCATTCATTTATTCATTTTTTGGCAGTAAGAAGTTGTCATCATGAACGTCAGCCTAATTTTAGAATGAATGATGTATAGATTCAGGGCGAGTCGCCTTCTATTAAAAGTAAAACCATGGTTTACAAGAAAAATAACTCAAGGGCAGACTGTTTCCCGTAAATTTCTGCACATTTTCTCTAACATTATAGTATTTCAGCACGAGGATTTATCAATTAAGTCAACATGACACGCTGGGCATATCTGCAGACTTCAGAGAATGTGTCACACATGGCTTAATGTGTTTAATGACAGCTATGAAATACCGTCTGAAAATGAATCTTAAAAATGTACCTTCAGTCCCATATATAGACTTTTATGTCACAATGCATTATATGCGGTGGGGATGATGTTGTTATAGGTATGCATGCACCAATATTAGGCCTACGCATTTTTTGTTTGCAGGCTATCGAACCTATTTTCTAAAGGATTTGTTGTTTTGTAACAGCCGTTATATCCACCCTGTCTTTAAAGGAATATGTTTACAAGATATGCGGATTACTGAATGTGGAAAGGTAGAAAAACACTGCAGAGAAAATTTGAGCAAATTTTAGTAATGTATTCGAAAGATACATGTATGATTTTAAAAGTTAAAGAGAAATCTATTTGTCCCCCGCTCTAGATGACAACTCGGCTTGGTTTTTGTAATATCACGGCTACACAATTTTCCATTGATTTGGTACATATATTTGTACACATTCAAATTACTTTGATATCAATAGAACAGTTGATCCGATTCCTTGAAATAGCAAGTGGAATTTTATAAGACCGATCATACCTGAGTGATAAAGGAAATTAATATTTTCTATGAAATGATGAAATTTTGCTCCAGACAAGGAAAGGAACTTTGTGCTGTTGTGACATCAATTGGATGCTGTCTACAGAGGGCGGCATAAGGTTTTTATCTTTTGAATAATAATGTTATCATTTGCTGAAACTTTCAATGTTGGATTTTAAAAGATCTTCAGCTTTCATTGAATCCACGTGGATGACCTGTAAATATTTAATTTTAAATATCTACGTAAAAGTTTATAATGTATATATTGTATATAATGGCATCCGTGGAAAAAGAAGGCTAAAAGTGATTTTTTTTTAATGCCTAGCTTTAAGATGTCATTCTTTGTATTTTGGGGTTCTTTAATAGTAATGTGTGATGATTTCAAGACTTCTATATTTTTTCCAGGAAAGAGAAGTAAAAACCTTGGCAACACTTCTCTCAACACGATGACGTAAAAAACTACAGATCTTTATGTAGGAAGTGGGAATGAAATGCAAACTTGGTAAGTACCAAACATTATACTATCTTTGCGTGAGTGCTAAAAGACGAATATATCGACTAAAAACACATTTCCCACATTTTTAGAGTGAGTGACTGTTGGGGTGAACATAACAGCCTCTGGTAAAGAAATTGGCAAAATTGATGGAAATAATTGCAGTACCGAATGTGAAATAACAACAATTTAATTATTAAATCATTTTTACGAGAATAGTCACTTATTAAGCTCGATGCACAACATTCATTGTTTTGCGTTTACCAAGTGGTGTCATAAAATTGTGCTGCTATGACAACAGTATAATAACATCAAGTTGTTTTCAAGTATTCTTCTCTTCAATAGTTGATCATAAATATTTCTTGAGTTATCTACACGTACAAGAACTCGAATGTTTTTCAGTCTAAGCTTCCGCCAGTCGGTTTAGAGTTCCTGACAAATGTTATCCGTAAAATGACATTCAAGAAAGGAGTGAACTTGATAACTTTCACTTCTTGAGGAGACGGTTATTTTGAGACCTGTGTTTTATCTCAAGTTGTCATGTTGGTGTGGGCTATGAGCAAGATGTGTATCAATGTCTGGTTCCATCTTCGAAGTTTTGCGAGATTTGTATCAGTGTCTGGTTCCATGTTCAAAGTTTTGCGTGAGATTCAAAAATATGTTAAAGCTTCGACACGAAGAAATTAATGTGATAGATACACTGATTAACAACGTGGGCACTCAATTTAAGATATCGTAGAACTGTGACGTCTCCTTGTATAATAATATTGGATAAATAAATAGCCCTGGCACAACCAATTAATGTTTTGACAATGCTGCTGCAGGTCATAAGATATCCACGGATGACTATCACGTTGATAATAAATATTTGCCAGATAGTTTATTTTAACATTATACATGTGTATAGTGAATGTGTATTACATGTAGAAAACCGGTCACTCATAATGTTTCCACTTGTTAAAGTACTATACTTAAAGGGCGATTGCGTAATTGAGAGCACTTGAAAATGCCTTAAGAACAAAATTAGTTGAAACATAATTATACCAATGTATAGTACACTAATTTCTAACGTGTATATCTAGGCTGGAAGAATCTGACTTGAATTTGTTTACTTGAGGAGAAACAAGCATGAATATACCAGTAATGAATTTAAGTATGACCGTGATATGAATTTTACCCATACAAAGCTGTACAACAAATTTGACTGTAACAGTGAATCCTGATGGTAAACATTTGACCTCAGATTTTCATAGCAGAGTAGTGCACTTGATTCTGAAATAATTTCATCCGAAAATGAGGACTGCTCCCAATCATGCGATTTCCCTTTAATTCTTTCAGGACCACGTAGCTAAGATTTCCATAGTATGAAATATTGTTAAAGGCACTGTATTTTAGTGTTTACAGTTTAAAAAATCTGAGCTGCATGATTCCCCATGCTACCAGTGTCTCTGACATGGTCTAAAAATGAAGCCCTTCGAAAAATTGCGAGTTTAAAAAACGTAGCAGTAGTGCTTTAAAAGAGTACAAGATATAGCGACGTTCGCTTTCCCCATAGATGCTGGTGTGTTTGCAGAAATTTCCTATCGCCCGATTAGGAAATTAATTGTGGCCATTTGAATCTGCACATATTGTCTAAGTGACAGCATAACTGTCCAATTTGTGTGTCTCTAGGTGTTTATTTGCTCCATCCAACCACATATCGTCAAAGCAAGTTGACTTTTTTTAAATAAGGTTTCCACACTGTATATAGTGTTCTTAAACGGGGACTTTAAAAAGCGTAATAAAGCATGGGAAAAGGTGGAAGCCCCTTTAACTGAATTAATCGTTGCTTATGAGATCACCGGGAGGTTACTACCGGTATGAACTCATCGTATTGATTATGTAGTGTGAGTCGATAACGTATTATGTACATTGGCCAGTCATGAGCTTTACAGATGTTGCACCGGATAAACCGGAGGAGCAAATCACCCTCAGGGCCACTCACGGGATGGGAAAGGGGCAGGACTGATCACACAGGTTTGCCAATTCAGTCGAGGTCTATAATGTGGTAGTCCTGCTCCAAACTCATATGGGAATTAGTTCTCCAAATACAGGCCAGTTCTAAATTAGCAAACTGCATGCGTGTACGGGCTGCTGATTAAAAAAAAATAAAGAGACCGACAGTTCATCCTGGACGAAATCAGTACTTCTGGAAAATGTTCATATGGGCAATTCGCGTATTAGTGACGTTACTTCTATGACAACTTTGCTCACATTTGCGCTCTTACATGAAATGCTTTATTAATTTGTCAAACTGTTTTACGGTACTGGTCAAGTCTCTAGAATGGGACCTACTTACAACATCAGCAATTCAGACATGTATTGCAGGGTATTACACAAGAACTTACTTATGGTCAGTACGACTCCGAAAAGGGACATGTGACCAAAATGACAAGTCTATTTTTCCTCAAGTTTCCTCCAACCTGTTTCAACTGACACAAATTTGAGGTAGTTATGCTATTGTTCTTAATCTTGTCTAAGTCATTTGTATATACTATTGTAATCTTTTCATTTTACACTACATGCAAACTGGTTATTTAGTTACGGTAGTTAGTTATTTTTGTCCATCCACCAATTCTCGTTTATTCATGTCGTTTTAGATTTAGTATGCATATGTGGGGCTTTATTACTGTTCACACATGAGAGGGTATTGTATGCGAAACACTGCCAGAATAATGTAGTTTCATAGCAGATGAGATTTGTCACATGAGTCCCACATGTGGGTAAGTTCAATGTATGGTTCTGAGTTCCTAGAGGGTGCTGTTGAATGTAAAAATTTAGAAGTGGAAATGACTGTCGCCCCATATAGTTTCTTCAATGATCATACCATTCACACATTAAAACTTTATATTATTCCGATAGAGCATTTATTTATTTGTGATTTGTCAGTATTTCACGGAATTAGCCTATCTATGTTCTATATTATTATATAAGTTAGGGCAGGTCGCTGTCCTGTTCATGCTGCCTTGGTAGTGCACCTGTTGAAATTATATATGAGTACGATGGAGGGGAGGATCACCGCCCCTTTTCTTATCCCGCGTTTCGGGATACCGCTACTCCATTGCTCGTGAATTTATCAGTCGCCATCCTTGACAAACGGTGGTTGTGCGAGCAGCATGAAACCCACAGTACTACGATTACACGATTAGTAACGAGTTACTGAGAATTGACCAGATTAAACCGCCAGTATTTCCGTTCTTAGCGAAATAGGTTCGAGTTTTATCGGGGTGAACACATACGTTTCATGTTTACCATATAAAGACAGAAATTTAAATCGAGCATTACGTCGTTTTAATTAACCTTATCAAAATGGGCGAGTCTAGGAAATTGAAATTCGAAAATTCTTAGTTCAGGCCAAACCAGTGAGTTTTGCTCCGTGCGTGTTTGTCTACAAAGTAGTGAAAGTACATGTACAACATCAGATGTGACGACGTTTTAAGTTTTTGAAAGTGTCATGACGCTTTAAAATAGTAAGCTAGCGTTGGCCTACCCCACAAATAGCCCAGCTTGCATTTGAATCATAGAGAGAAATACATGTGTAATATAAAACAAAATTACTACATTTTGCAGTCAGAAAGAACATCGATTAATTCTGGCAATTTTCCGAAGTCCATATGAACTCATTTCTATACAGCTGATTTCCACCATAGATGCTTGTACACACTGTATGATTAATTGTAACACATAATTATACAAGCCCTCAAGTATACAACAGAAAGTTAAAGGCATTATGTAAACAGAAATCAAGATGAATTAATGAAAGAAAAAAGAAATAGAGAAAGAGAGAAAGAATATTAAAAAATAAATGTATTCATAAATTAATTAATGAACGAAAAAATGAGTGACAGACAGAAGAAAGAAAAAAGAACGAAAGAAAGAAAGAAAGAAAGAAAGAAAGAAGAAAGAAAGAAAGAATTAAAGAAATACTGAAAGACAGAAAGACAGTCAGACAGAAAGAAAGTTGGAAACAAAGAAGGAAAAAATTGGAAACCGAAGAAATCAAGTTTGTCAAATTTATGAATGTAAAAATCTGTCTAGCTATAACATAATTACTGGGCAGACCACTAAGAGCTGAGTTAGATAATGTAAGAGGTATTCAATTCGTTTGGTTAACCTTTGCAGGCTCATAGTCAAGGCTTGAATGTTAAATATAGTTCTGAACGTTTGTCAAACTTAAGATTGCTTCCAAAAAGTTCCCTTGATACTGATCGAGGTTATATAGAATTCAGGGACAGAAAGGGGCGTGACCTCCTCCTTTTGGCGGTGAAAACTAGAAGAATATATATAAAAAAATCATAATTCGCCGTGCCCTTGCAAATTTGGATTCAATGATTCCTATTCTCTTCAATTTTCAATTTCACTATGCATATAGCTTGTGATGAGGCCAAGGCCAGCAACATCCATTTAAGCAATATTTTTGGATCCACCCCGTTTTATTAATGCAACACGAAATATTGACAAATTGGTAAGCACTTCAACTCAAATCCTTTCAGCGTTAGCATATATTTTAGCAAATGTTTCTATTGATATAATCTTAAACATCACGTTCACTTTCCGCACAAAGCTGACACCTGCAGCTTTCAATTCTATGCTATTTTTGTTTCATTTTTGTATCTTGTACTTTTCTTTGTTTTGGTGAAATAACATATTTTTATCTGATGCACTTTCTGTCGAAATGTGTCTATAAGATTAGATCTGAAGGGATTTAAATGAAATGAAACGTTACCAAAAATAAGTGGCATACACAGTATCAACGGACATAAAGCATGTATTTTATTTGAAAATTTATTGAAATCTACTTGTAATAAATCTTTATATTATAAATATCATTTTTGATCGACAATGTATTTACTTGAGATATTTTTTTTTATAACATAATTTCCTGTCCGTAGAGTACAGCTTTTACAAGATAATAGAAAAACAACGTGCTTAAATATAATGGACCAATTCCATATATACGTTTTAAAACAATAATTTGTTTTCGAAACAGCTGGTAATGAGTCATGCTTAACACCTGCTTGAAGTCATAATTGTTAATATCGAATTTGCATATTAGTTGTTGCTATGCCAGGAGACTCGAGCTTGGCCAAATTTTGGACAAATAGTGCACACTAAGAAAAAGAGGTTCAACATTGCACCTTCATCAATGTGACACTGGGAACATCTTTACGGGTGCAACTTTGCACCTTTGATACTGGGTGCACCTTTTAAGGTGCACACTTGCACCTTTAAGATATGAAAGGTGCAAAGTTGAACCTATTTTTTTTAGTGTGTAGAACGTGCAAAATATAATAACTTGTAAACTTCTGTGCGAAATATTACAATACAATTTTAATACTCCTGACGAGAGGTTGATACTGGAATATTGAACAAACTAAACCCAAGTTTCAAGAATGAAATTAACTGTTTGGAACTCACCGTGTAGCCTACAAGCTCTCCGTTCACTGATTTGGGCGCTGCCCACAGAATTTCGATGCTGTGCAGCGTTCTGTTCACGACACGTACGTTAGTCGGTGGACCAGGCACTGCGAAAAGAAGAAGAAGAAGATGGCGACGAAAGGATTAATAATTAATCCACACGTCCGTTAGTGTCATCTGAAATGACTCCCGAACTTGGGTGACAACTTCTTTATCTATATTTCTTTGATTCAACAATGTGTGACTGTGTGTAGTGACTCATTTTATTCGTCATCTTGTTGTACGAAGGTGGTAGGTCTTAATAAATAAATGAATAATGAATGAATGTTAATAAGTCGATATTTGCTACAAATCACATAATTCACATAATTTGTGATGGCCCCCACCATCGCGTCGCATGTTGGTTTGAAAGGTTTGCATGACACAATGAATACTACATGATAAATGCACTTAAATTGTACGTTAATTTTACTTTTTAGATCAATAAAAACCATATACAACCAGAATATATAAAGTAATACAGAATACACAGTTATTTTAAGTAGTCAGAGGGTTTCGAAGTGTGACGAGTGGTTCGAAAGTGAAATAAGTAAAGGAAAATCAAAATGGCAACAGAATAAAAACCAAACAAACCACACACACATACAAATAAACCGACTTTGTAGGAAAAAGCAACTCAGGTGAAAGCACATTTTTAATACAATCAAGTGTAAACAGACGCGCGCGCACTCATTCATGCACATATACTTGGAGCTTGAACATATCGTCTTACAAAAACTATACTGTCTAGCTCTATAGAATAATCACTCAAATACTAACCAAACAGTAGCAAAGAGCATACAATTACCTGGAAATTAATTTGATTCGATCGACTTCTTATATTTAACAAATATCACCAAGTGTGTTTTATCCTCCCTCGTCAAAATTCCATATAAATCCAATCACAGAGCATGCATGTATGTGGAGGTTTACGCGCGGTGAAGGTTGATAATGTGTCAAGCCTCCTCGACTAACCTGACTCGTATTATAGAGGTAACATATATATAGTTATACTCCCGTGAACAACTCGACTGATGTGCGCAGACTCAGACCCAAACATAATTACATTTTGGCTTACCCAATATCCGGTCCAAATATAGCAACGGAATCAATGCAAGGGATGTAGGTTCACACTGCGCGTGTATCAGCCACGCTATGCGATCAAGGTGATATGAAAGGGATTTTTTTCTTTTTAACCAGTACCATTTACCATAACTCCTGATTCCATCATTCGCATCTGTCAATTTGTGTATACGTTTCGTTTATATAACATCAATCATCATTTGATCATTTAATTACCGTATAGCATTATATTTCAGTTTAGTAGTTGTATTTATTGTATTATAATGTTATGTTAAAATGTTCAGTATTGTGATTTTAATTTCAGGGCCCCATGGGGAACCAATATCTATGCGGGGAACCCTGGTGAAATAAATAAATAGATAAATAGATAAATAAATAAATAAATAAATAAATAAATAAATAAATAAATAAATAAATAAATAAAGCGGAATAAAGGGCAGTGTCATGATTGGGACGAATAAAAATACCTCAAACTGGTGACACACCAGCTTGAGTAAATATTCTGGCTGGAAGGATTAATTTTGAAGTGAAGGCGTAGTTATTGAACAGTTTTCGGAAACGCCTAAATAAACTTAATGAGGTGAATTGTCTTTTATGAATCATTTGGGAACTACTGACCTATTTATTGATAAACCCAGTTGGATAACTTTTGTAAATGTGAATGTGTATTAAAATAACCACCGTTTAATCCAAATATGCCCTATTTTCCTAACGCTTTGATTATTTATTGACTATTATGTATTTAGTCTGTCGTTGTTTCATAATCATATTTCATATTATTTATATTCCAGTAATGCTGTACGTAAACCCATGCGGCACTCTGATTGGAGGGGTCATCCCAAACCCCACGCGATCTTATGGTGGAGGGTCATAAAAAGGATACTGAAATTGTAACTTAATAATGCGCTATCAAATATGACAAATATAAGTTAAAAATGACATACAATATTTCAATTTTTGTCCCATTGCTCGTCGTTTGCTATGATCGTCCGCAGTTGGTCGGTCAACGCTCGTACCGTACCCATTGACCTATTATATTTTTCGACAGTACCCCATTCATAAAGGTTGATGAAGGTAGTAATGGTTACAACGTTTTATTCTGGAAGCTTCTCAGTCTGAATGTACACAGTGCATGGTATATTCAACGGAACATCACTGGACGTACACCAACAGTATTCTACATGTACTGCACGAGATGCGCACATGACAGCAAATTACAGGTGTTTTGTGTTCGTACTTCGAAATGATGAGTAAAAATACGTAAAATTATTTTTCAAACCTCTGGACTAACGCTATGTCAGGACTAAAAAAAAATATAAAAACTCTCAAAGTTGGCACTGCGCATAGTCACCGTCCACCTACGCACTGCAGAATCCTTCACCCAAAATGTACTTTGATTCAATCAAAGATTTAGCGCGTGTTTCACAACGTATACAATGATCTCTTCAAAACAAGAACATTCATTAAATAACCCTATCAAATGATGGACACTAGTGGGAAAGAGAAGACTCTCGTCTTATGTAAAAGTCAATTGTAGTTGTTATGCGCAGATTCACATTTTTTGCGCAGCCTGATTTGTTTTCATTATACGTAAACATACACTTATCATGAATGGATCATTTTTGTCGGTGTGATTCAGCGAAAGAAGTAAGATTTCACCTCTGATAGGGAGCTATCAGGGTGGTCATTGTAGTACGTGGGCGACATTCTGCCGACAAAATCTACACTCACCAATTTAGCATGGTTTGACACGTGTTTTGTTTGATATAGGTTGGGGAAATTGAAATATCTATAATTATATCTATTTCCCCATTTTCCGCTCCGTCAACATGCTAAGTCACAAAAAGACTCAACATGTGTTTTGTTATGGAAGACATTGACCTATACTGTTGTGGGGATTCAGTGGGGGAAGACAAAATGACTGGGACACTTGCCCCCCCTTTCTGGTGGTAAGTGAAGCCACTCCCGTTTGAATCTTGATGTCCTTTTCTACTCTCATCAATTTTGCGCCGTCAGCTGCCGTCACCCCTTTAAAGAATGTCTGGAGCCACCACTGCACTTGTCGAAGTTTGGACAGTTTTCAAGTCAAACATTTACAAAACCATTCCAAAAGATCAACAGAAAGAAATACTTTTCACGCAGTAGCGAGGGCATGGTGAGCTTGGAGATGACCGAATGGTTGTTGTACTACTGTAGGTCTTATGTTTCGAGAACATTCGTGATTAAAGGTAAAGCATGATTGCAGGTAGTCCTCAACTTGGGGTAAAACTGTTCTAGAATCAAGAAAATGCAAAGATACTGCTGTGAAAATTTTGTGATCAGATGTGAGTTCATTTTGAAATAACTACAATCAGTATTCGTGTTGTCTAGATTTCTATGTAGTAAGTTATCTAGGGGCACGAGAGTAATATATATATATATATATATATTTATATAGCATGTTAGTACGAACGCTTTTATTGTATAAAGTGATCGCCAATATAAATTTATTACTGTAAAAATAAGTGTTAAAGGTATCAGAAGAAAATGCAGGTTTTCGATCCCCATACTACAAAGAGAAGAGTAATTAATGACCAGTACAATTTTTAACTAACTCTCTACGTTTCATTGCTCCTCAGCCAATTGACTGCTGAGATATATATTGCGCCACGTCACAATCATCAATGTCTCTGTCCCAGTTTCGTAGACTTGGCAGGATGAACCACCAATAGTCATTATATCAATGGTGATATGTCTTGACTCTTGAGATGACACAATCACTTTCTCGTGTCTATTGTTTATAATTATTATTGACCTTGCGGGAGCCCCAAAACATTCTATACAATCTCGAGACATTTACCCATTGTATTAAGAATACTGATGAGGCGCCAAGTGCACCTAATCAATTAACACTCCATGTATCGAATGACATGATAATTGTAAACATAAAGTTTTGAAAAGAAGTGAAATATCATGGTTTACTCACAAAAAAATCTTCTTGATAGAGGACCAACAAAGTAATAATAGATTTTTTAACCACCATTCCCCAACAGTATGGAAAATGATTATGGTCGATTTACTTCAAAGGGTTGGTTCGTCTGTGTCTCGACGCTCAAGGTATATGTTTTGACTACAATAGGAGTTGATATACATGTATATATTTTTCAAGCAATCAGGACTTTTACTTATCTCGCAGTCGATTTTCCACAAAAATCCATACCAGCTCTGCTCACGTCAAGTCTGCATATTTTTCCAAAAATTTGCGCATGGCCAACGTAAATGATCAACGGAACAAACCTATATTCGCTTCACAATTACCACTCCCATCTTTCCTACCCACTCTCACTATGATGTTTACCGACACTCACACATTTACCTCAATTATCACCTCCCCCTAATTGAGTTATTCTTTCAGCTTAAAGGGCAGTGACATAATTAGGAGAAGCAAAACATGCCCCAAGAACCAAATAATTTGAAACACATACCAAGATAATACTGGTTATATAGTGTATACAGACTGGAAGGATTTGTCTTAAATTTGTTACTTGAGGAGAAACAAGCATTCATTTACCATGTATTGAAAAGATCTCTAGCCATGATAGAATTTGTTCCCAAAGTTACACAAGTCACCGTCAAGCATTGTCTGATGATAATCGTACAACAAAGAGGAAATGTATTACAATGAAATTTTCACAGCAGAAACTTTAAACGGTATACTTAATTCCTGTAGCATTGTGTCCTAAACTGAAGAATATTGTCATTTCTATTTTAAGAGGGCCTAGGAAGTGCTAGTTTGGGGAAAAACTGATGTAGCTCTGGTAAGACTGTAGAATCTCACATACATTTTCCTGGAATAAAATCTTTAAAAAAATAGACATTTAAGGGTAACTAGCAAGACAATAACACCCATGACTGCATGGAAGCATCTGGCATAAAGATCGTGATGTCAGACTCTGCCTTGTACCTACGTAACAGGAAGCTGTCTGTGTCAATTCAATGATAGAATTGTCATGACGTAATAGATAGCAAACAATAAAAGAAATTACTTGTTGCCTTCTTCAATTCCTATGTAGCTGGCCGAATTGATATGTCACTTTGGTTTTGGTTCTATTTTTTGTCTTATTTTATCATTTCGACGAAAAATCTACAGAACGGAGATGAAGTGCATTTTTCATAGTCAGATAATGTGCCCAGTGACCATGAACTAAAGTATAAATCTCTGAGACAACAACTTATTGAAGAGTGTACAACGCTTAATTTTATATAGTTAAACGAACACGGTAGTCGTAGATTCCGGGGAGGTTGGCCCGACTGGGCCTTTTCCGGAATGAATTCGTGATTTTCCGTATTGACTCTTGCGAGCGGCAGGTAAAGGTGTGACCATGGACCCTATTGCACAGTCCATGGCGCGACAAAACGGAGAAATTCCGAAAATGTGCATAGGCCTTCTTGAAAGGGTAGTTTCGCTGAGAACAGCCCCGAAATAAACAAAATTAAGCAAGCACTCCGTTTTACCAGTAACCGGTCAAGCGCACGATGTGATGGCCCTCAGTGGCTTACGACCATGTCCCTTTAACGTGGAAGGTAATTCTAATCATAGATATTTAATAATTTATCATAGTGGAAGCATCTCACTATTCCTGTTCGATATGAACTGAACTTTTATTCTGGCAGCGGTCCAAGAACGATTGTCACGAAACTTGGCGAACATTCCTCCAATTATATCGATGATATCTGCATTTTGTCCTCGTCCAAATCTTGGCACGATATTCGTTAAGTATAATATCACACACCTTAACAATATGGTATCGATCTGATAGAGGACTACTATAGTTTAGGGATTTCACTTTCTCGGTAAGGAGGACGAGATGTAAACAAATATTCTAAACAAGGCGTCTTGGTCAACGGTAAAAAGGTGGGAAGTCTCGGCTACAGATAGGAATACATTGAAATCAAAATATAATTGAATTAGGGCGATAAAAATTGTGTCAAGAGAAAACGCGACTTGGCTCTGGACAGCGTTGACGTATATAGCACATAATTTGAAGCAAATGGCGTCGACGCTCCCCTTAAAAGAACACCTAGACCATGCTACGACATTCTTTTTTTTCAAATCGTGTCGGAAAAATATGAATTAGACACGAGCCAGGATATGACTCGGATTACAATCTTGTAGTCTAATCAAATGATAGAAACATGTCCCTACAGATTGCCGGGAAAAGCAAAGAAAAATGATATTCCGGAATCTCGTTTTTATTTCAGTCCGGCCTTGGCAAATAATCTCCAGCAGCTGAGCGATGAGAGAAGTCACTTGCGAAATAAATTTATCGACGAAATAATAATGTTTTGCCATAAACGGTATAATGTTATGTTTCTTTTCATAACAATAAACGAGAATGACGACAAATGATAATTAACCAGGGGAAATTAGGGTTCTTATCTTTATGGGATATAACAATGATTTGAAATACTATATACAGCAATTAACCTTCACAAAGCAATCAATGTGTCCAAGTTGTAAATGTTGGAAGTGCTCGTACAGGATTTCGACAGCATTTTTTCTTTTATAAATACAGTTCTGTTGTCTACATCAATTATGTCCCAGTGATTGTAATAATCAGACAAATCCAGCGCAACTGAAGCCGTTAAACCTTAGCTCAATAGTTAAAATGTCCATATCCCATTGCATATCCACGAGTGTGTGCGTGTGTATGTGTGTGTGTGTGTGTGTGTGTGTGTTGTGTTGTGTGTGTGTGTGTGTGTGTGTGTGTGTGTTGTTGTTGTTGTGTGTGTGTGTGTTGTGTGTGTGTGTGTGTGTGTGTGTGTGTGTGTGTGTGTGTGTGTGTGTGT
>JZLH01S0232572.1:0-11626 GCA_001188425.1 Eucidaris tribuloides | reverse complement strand
GGAATTTAATACTGGATTTTGCAGATGAGTGGTTGTGCGAAGTACATACAATTCCGTGCTATTTAAAAATCAATTAGGTTTAACTTAATGTGGCGTGAGATGCATGTACTATAATCATATAAGTGCAAGTAATTACTCTGATAATTAAACATAATTCAGTTTACCTTCACTAGCATTACATTTTAGGAAGAAATTATCCATTTACGTCATGATGTGTAAATTAACTATTACGACAAAAGTTCACAGAACACCTGATTGCAAAATCGTCGGAAACCACTACTAAATGTACAAAAAGATAAAAATAGATAAAAATGGAAAGTTTTACCAAGTAGAAAGGAAATTGGGAACAATTCGTCACTTTATGTACATTCCATATTTAGCCTTATGTGGAGATTACTCACTGTGACTACAACTTAGTATCTTGACTTATTAGAACACGGCGCTTCATTATTTTGTTGGTTTTAAAACAATTTGTTTTATTATCAATTATAATAATAAAAAGTATCAAAGCAGACATCATTAAGTAAGGTGGTATAACTATGGATGAATTCGATATTTCTATTCACTATTTGGATTGTATACATACAGTTTCCTTTTTTCTATTATCATAAAACTCGCGCTATTAGGCCTTCAGGAGATTATAAAATGACAACTAAGTCTATATTTAGATCTTTTTTTCTTCTGTTACCAGGTATTTTATGTCATCAGTCCGTACAAACTCTCGATTTCATTGCATTTTGCGATATAACCTCCTCAACGAAACCGAACAAAATATAACTATGTTCATCTAAAACTCATCAGTAGTATAAAATAAGTCAGACCAAGTAGGCCAAGTAGTTACCCTCTTCGAGGTTCATGTGGTGGTCACAGTAGGCCTACAGATCGTTTAATAATACCTGTAAAAATTAGTTTCACCTACGACAAACGTTACACGATAGAATGATAAAAGGATTGGACGACAGGGAAACAGAGATATTGAATTAAGGCCTCATGTAAATAAACATCCGTTTCCGAATTGTATAAGCTTGATTTTGTCACAAGGTTGTATTTAAATGAATGTAAAGTCCTCGTTATCAGACCACGCAGTTCGGAAAGCTAGAAATAGATTTTGTAGGTGGGTACTTCACTGTGTGAGCTACTGAAGTTAGTATGTGGCGTTACTATGGTAACTTGTGTATTTTAAGAATTTAAAAGCAGCGTCGTTCATACTGTTAAGTAAAAAAAAAACAGGAAGGAATAATTTCTAGTACTACTTTATACATTTTATTCCATTACCCATCCCACGAATCGTTTATGCAAAATTAAGAGATATGTGGCCATTTAAGAAAAAGCAGGAATTTTACTAATTTCACCTTTCCCAAATAATTGGACAACTTTTATAAAGAACCAAGACATTGTTTTATTAAAAGTATATCAGTAATTCATAATGATTTTGTTTCATGAAAAAGGTCTCAAGGCAATGGCTGAGCAGTATAGGCTTAACGCCGGGATGACCAATCTTCAATTACTGAACAAAATCAGTGTAGCTACAAAGAAATAGACAAAAACAGAAACTGTGGTATACAGCAACAAGAACGTCAATTTTAAAGATGAGAAAATTGAGTGAATTGGAAATCCCCATTAATGATTTAAGAAAAGGGAATTTCAGTCGTGAAAAGCCCAAAACTGGAGTCTTTTCTGAAGAACAAAATCTGTAAGGTCGCACGTTTGCGTTCAGCTTTTACTCTAACTTCTAAGAATGAGAATATTGGTAAAAGGGAGTAAACACATTCAAGAATGACACATACGTGTAAGTGTCCTTAATTTGGCATTGTAGATTAGAAACCAGTGACACATATTTTACCTTGATAACGTATGATGTGTAAGGAAGAAGGTTTGATAACAGGGTTTCCACCTTCTCGGCTTCAGATCTCACCACAGATAGTACCGTCTCGCTAGGAACTGGTCTATCCTCGGGCCAGAATTGCACCTAATTGGGCCAGAAAGGAAATTAAAAGAATGACTCGAATCGTATGTTTGGGTTTCCATATGACTAATGTCAGGGGTGGTGCCAAAACATTTTCAAAAAGGGTGGAGTGGGAATGGTGATGCACTTTGTCTACCTTATTATGCTCGAAACTAAAGAAAGTAGAAGATAAAGGGGATGAGGAAAAAGGAGAAAATGAAGAAGAAGGAGGAGGAGAAGGAGAAGAAGAAGAAGAAGAAGAAGAAGACGACGACGACGACGACAAAGATGAAGAAGAAGAAGAAGAAGAAACGAATGATGATAATGATGATGATGATGATGATGATGATGATGATGATGATGATGATGATAACAATGATTTTGATGATTATTAGTATCATTTGTGACGACAAAAATATGCGAGTTGAAATTGATCTATCCGTCAATTCGAAGAAAAAAAAATGAGCCGAAAATTTTCGGTCATCGGAAGTAAGAATTTCAGTGAAGTACTCAGATTTCCTTTCGGCGATTCTCTTCTAGAATTTTCCATTATCAAAATGAAGAAATGTGCGTACCTGTATAATACATGAATCATTCTCATGAAGACGGAATTAGCAACCTTTTCAAATTATCATGATATCTGACATCTCGGTATTAACCTATATACCAATATACAGAATAATTTTCGATAAAGTATTGAGGAGAAACAAATTTGTTACCCGATAGATAAAACAGAAACACTGACAAAGTATATTAAATATTTGTTTACACATTTGCACAGAGAAAATGTCTGAAAAGGTTCTTGCGTTCCCAGACGTACTGACCAAAAATGTACATTTTCTCCAACAAACTTTCATAAACAAATCATTTGGTCTGATGGAAATAATTATAACATTTCCAGATTTCAAGATAGGTAAATAACATTTACACATTTTAAAATGAAATCAGAGATGGAAACTAACATTTGCGCTTAGGGAAGCACAAATAACCTTCTGACCAATGGATGGAATAAACAATTGCCAAAAACTTAACCACAGATGAAATTACAGGACTGTAGTAGGACTACACGGTCACTCGTGAATTTCCGTATTGTTTCCTTTCTCACGTCGGTAACTTTGTTCATTTCCTCATTCTCATTTACTGGCAAACACTCTACTCCTTTCGTGTCCATCATCAGAGTTCAAGAATATTAGATATTTTGCCACGACTTGGCACATCGCATAGACTTCTCATTTGCAGCCATCACATAATATCACTCTACTAGAAATATTAATGTAACTGGTCAGAAATCGAGGTATACTTCACGGTGTCTATCATGTATAGCACGGGTTTTCATTGAGAAGTAATGCGATTTCTCTTTACCATAAATGAAGGCCAAGAGAAAGTTGAGTAAAATGTTTAGTTTTATGAATCTGAATGTTTCAAAGTTGTTTTAAGAAAAATCGAACATTTTCGAATTGCATTACTGTAAAATATCTACTCTGACGTAAATTAATTCAACATTTATTCTTGGAGTTTCCATCAACATTCAAACATCTTTACATTTTATACATGTATGTTGGTGATTTTCATGGCCCATATCGCTTGACGAGTTCCAAATGAGAATTTTCATCAAGAACATAACCTGTTCAGTACCATGCAGGGCCCGGTGGAAGATCAGTCAATTTGACTGAAGTGGCTATACCTGGGTAAATAAGAGCTATTATTATTATTATTATTACAATGGTGCTGAGAAGGTTAAACTATAAAACCAATCTAAGAGAACATTTACCTTGTATTCTTTAATAATTCCGTTGGGCGGGTCAGGCTTGAACCACTGTAACGTGATGTTTGTTTCGCCAACTCCGATGATTTTCACACCGCGTGGTTTGGGAGGAGCTGAGAGGTTAAAGACGAAAGTGTGAATGAGAAAGAGGTGATAAAACACATTGATCAAGAATGTTTTTGTCTTACGGTTGTAAGAACTGAATACGGAAATGTATACTTCACTCGTTCAGACGCACTACCTGGATATTGTTAAGGGGAAGTTTTGATTTAAGTCGAGTTGAGATAACAGCGATCCAAGCGTCACACAAACTTTAAGTGTTATTTTCTGCGAAGAATTATTTCGAAATAATACTCCGAAAAGAAAGAACAGTCCGGCAATATCTTCAAGAAGAAAAGGTATACAAATAGCACTGATAATCTAATACGTCACAAAAATACGTCACAAGAATAATTTGGCAGCATTTGGACAACGAAACTTACGCAACTTGGCGTAAATTCCACCATTTGTGTAGATGTTATCTTAATTGTTAGGTTACTGACCGGATAACCACAACAGTTGCAATGTCCAGTATGGACACCTGTTTTCAAGTTATGAAATTTGGATGTTTAGTTGATATCAAAGCGGTGACTACGATGTGGTAACTACATTGCAGAAGACATGATGGATACTAAAACACTTTATTGTGATACTGAGCTAGATTGGGAGTCCGCCAGTATTGGGATGAAACTGTCGTTTTTCGACTTTGAAAACAATTCACTAATACCTCAATTTACTGGAAATTTGGTTAAAAAATAAAAGGTGTGGTAACCACAGGAACAAAGCATTCAAACAGAAATAAAGGATTGCACCACCAAATGATATGTATATCTTGTCCATCTGCAATACTCTGGTTCATCAAAGAAATTATTACAATCATAATTTTTTTTAACCTTCAACGAATTTTGTGGTAGCTTTTGCAATAAAATAATAGATGAATGAATTATAAAACAATCGATATCATTCTCACTTTTTACATATCTTTTCACTTTCAAAATTCGTGAAAATGGGTTTGTGGCTAACCATTTAAACTCCTAATATGTATTCACATTCATATGCAATGCTTTATTTAACCATATGTCGTTGTGTTCTCTATGTTTTGTTTGTTCATCATCTATTCAGACAATTAGTATAATTTCAACATGATGGGGTAATCACGAATTTAACTATACAGCGTGGCCCAAAAAGAATGCTACACATGCGATCGTTAATTTCTTCAAAGCCATTCACAAAATGCCATTGGTGATTATTCCATGGGTTAGAGCATTCTTTTTCCAACAAAATGATACCATAATCATTGATTTTGATTGAGGTGTTTGGATCTAAGGGCTATTTTTCTGAGGCAATGTAATTTCCTAAATTTGCTATTTTCTAACCTCCAGCAATCATCAGACCACCGAAATATTCTCACGTTACGGTGTGCAATAGAATAAGCTCCACCGAGACAAAGGGCAGGAATGCCCTCGCTTTGATAAGGAAGACCATGGACCCTACTACGAAAGACCATGTGAGCTGCATCTCCATTGCCATCGCGGTTTGTCTGGTATGGCACGCTGAGACGCGAGAATATCTTGGTGTTCGGATGACCGCCGCTGATGAAAAAGTTGGGAAATGACATTGTTTCGGAAAAATGGCCGCAGGGACCCAATCGAATGACTCAAAATCAATGATCATGGTGTCATATTGTTGGAAAAAGAATGTTCTAATCTCTGAACCAAAAACCAATGACGTATTGCAAATGATGTTGAAGAAATTAGTGATCGCAGGTGTAACATTCTTTCTGGGCCACCCTGTATAGCGCTTAACAAAATTAATATCATTTTCAATTGGTTAAAGTTTCTCAACAAGCTGTTTCTAGTAACATTTCATTTTACTTAATACATGGCAGAATCAAATAACTGCACAGTGAATGCATTAAACTGTTTTTTATCGCGAGATTTGCAATTTTATTCGAAAATAGTTGTAAGACATCTTTTATTAGCAACATCCTTCACTTACTAGCTTGTAACGTCGTCGTTGAAATCACGGTCGAGAATGGCCCGTAACCGATGAGCGACGATGCGCGCACGCTGAATCTGTATTCCGTGTAGGGAGTCAGAAACCCGACTTGGACCGACGTTTCTCGGGTTGTGGTGTTCAGGTATTGATTGGTTCTCGTGTCGAGTAAACGATATTCGTAGAGCACGATGCCTCCGTTTCGCGAGCCGCAGGGAGGCGGCTGCCAGGAGTAGATGATCTCGGTCGCCGTGACAAGCTGGACGGTGATTGCATCTGGAGCTTCGGCTGGACCTAAGAATGGAATATACGAGATTTATATCATGTACCCATTTTAATACCGCCCTTGGAATATCACCTGCAAAGTCTACAGAGTTTTGTTACGATGGTGCTGAGAGGGTAACGAGACTCGATCTTCATTTAGAGAAATGAAAAGCTTGTCAGGGTTTTTCAAGAAACATTAATGTGAATTAGATGTTAATTAAACCGAATTTTTCCGTAGTCTTAAATTTTGACGTAATTCAAATTTACTTCACGTTACTTTGTTTTTGTTTTTGTATATCGTGAAATGTTCACTTGTTTTCATAATTACGTGGGATGTTACTTTATGTTTCTTTGGGGATTTGGCATAGAAATTTCGCTTTGTATTCTGGAAAGAAAACATGAATGGAATCAACATAAAGATAAACCCATAAACGTACTTCTTCGAACTGCCTCTGATAGGCGGACTTGAACAATCATATTGATTTCAACACAGGAAATGAAATCTAACGTGTTGTGCCAAATACCAGTGGTGGATTGAGGAGGGTTCATGTTGGAAGGGACGATAAATAAAGAAACAATATGGGATAACGGGAGAAAAGCAGTGGAGGTTGAAATAATAGTGGACAGGTGGTGATATAATTCTTGTACATGTAAACCTGGATCCTGAATCGATGGTTTTTTTAAGTTTAAAGATGCGACATTCATTTATCAACTTTATCAACTTAATATCGCATCCTCAAACACTTAAATCGTGAAATCTTGTACTATATCCATCTGGAATAAAAAAAAAATCATATTTCACTTACTTGTTTCTCCTGTTTGCACTTCAGCAATAGCCACAGACCCATTTCCAGCCTCAGTAACAGCGAGGACCTTTAACTCGTAAGTCGAAAATGGTTTCAAGCCATTGATCTGTACATCCATGTGACCGGGGGCAACGGCCAGGTCCTCTATCGGCCAATCATCGTCGACGAGACATTGGTCTTGGCGTAGCAGGCGATACGCTACAACGTAGTTTATGATTGGACAGTTCTGGTTGGGCGGAGCCTGCCAGGATATGTGAATCGATCTCGGGTTGGTGCTCGTGGTTTCGGCTACCACAATGTTGACGGCATCAGAAACTAAATGGTACAGATCAAATTAAAATAAAGTTTAATTCATAAATATATATAGAACTCTAAATGTGATCATTGGAAATTCTTTTGATATCTGAATTATTATTTCCTGTTCATGTTTATTCATTTATATTTCATACTACAAATTCTGTTAAAATAAACTCCCACAATTATTACTGCTACGGTAATTATTGATTGACGCCGAAATTGATGGAATAATAATGGTTTATTCAAATACACTTCTGATTGAAAGATATATCATTTCCATTCTACAAAAGAAACATAATCAGCTCTTTATACTGTGATTCTTCAGTTTTTCTTTTATCGTAGATCACTATACAGAAATCAACATGTTATAATTATATTGATTTAAACTGTCATGGTAGACTTTAAAACCCAGGTATAGTTTTGGTAAATGATGAAAATGAAGCTAGTGACAAAAAATGTTTTTTCTCCAAATCCCAGGTGCGAAATTTTTCCAGGTCACACCAGTCGCCGAAAACTCGCCCAGGGACCGGGGGGGGGGTGACGAAAAAAATTTGTCTTCAAATTCCAGGTCCACAATTTTTCCCAGTCACGCCAGTCGACGAAAACACGCTCAGCGGGGAGGGGGGGGGGGGGATGAGGGAGGGAGGTAGTGATAAAAAAAATTCTCCAAATCCCAGGTCAAAATTTTTTCCGGTCATAATTTTGTGGGGGGGGGGCACCTGGGGGGGGGGGGGGTTCCCGAAATTTGGGCCCCTCGTAGCTACGCCCCTGTGATGAAAGTCACACACTGTGAAATGCTCTCCCTTTTGAGAAATTGCTGAAAAAAAGTCGACCACCCGCTTCTTTTTTTTGCCAAAGACATTGCACACATCGATATCTACACTCCGATCATTTAAAAACCAAAATATGTCACAATAAACAATTTTCAGAATGTTAATGTTGTTTTCTGATGTTTGTCATGACAATACTATACGTCATAAATCAATCTATCTACTTACCAACTGCAGCCGTAGTCATGCTCTTCCACGTACTGAACGGTCCCCATCCTTTCCTGGTCCGAGCTCGAACCCTAAACCTGTAGGTCTGGCACGGCCCCAGGTCGTCGAACGAGGTCCAGCGCTGCGTGGCGGGGACTTTGCTCGACTTGCCCGTGAGGGAGCCATCATCGGTCGCCTCCATTTCATAGAAGTAGTACGATATGTTCCCCCGGCGATGGCCACACGGCACCGGGTCCCAGGTCACGTTGAGTTTGTTTGGGTGGTAAGAGAATTTGGTGGGATCATGAACCAGCGGTGCCGCGGTTGGTACTGCATTATGGTTAAAAGAATCGGTTAATTGGGAGAAATAAATTGTTAGTTGACCTTTCAATTTAGAACCAGTTATCAAGTAGAAACATGACGAACTTACTTGACGCGAGACAGTCAACAGTTGAACATGAGTTCAATGACAGGTTGGTAGAAGACTGCTGAAGTCGGTGGATGGGAACAGGATGATGATAATGATGGCGTTGATGATGATGGTGGTGGAGGTGATGATGATAATGATGGTGGTGAGTATAGTGATGGTGATGGTGATGGTGATGATGACGATGATGACTATGATGATGATAATATTGTTGATGGTGATGAATGATGATATTATGGTAGTGGTGGTGATGGAGATGATGGTGCTAATGACGATAATGATGTTTATGGTGGTGGTGGTGATGATGATTAGGAGTAGGATCAGGAGGATGACGATGGCGATATTGAAGGGTGTTCATAAATGTAAGCTAAAAGCCTAATTTTCGATTTTCAGGACTGAATGATGAAATTTTCGACCTAAAGGTGGTATTACTCTTTTAGACTTACCATCCTGCTGTGTGGTGGCCGTCGTCCACATTTCCTGCCCAGCCTCCGCCGCCTCAGTTCTCGCCATTACGATCAGCCTATAGGTCGAGAACGGCTCGAGTCCCGTCACCAGGCTGTTTGTCTCCAGCGACTCCTGCTCCTCCGCCCGGAACGTCAGGCCCTGAGCGACGTCCCGACACTGGTCCGTGTTCAACGCGTAGTACCGCACGGCGTAGCCGGTGATTTGACATTGCTGGTTGAGGGGAGGGTTCCATGACACGTTGAACTGAGTGGCGTCGATCGTCTGTACAGCAATGTCGGTGACGGGGCCAGGGGCTGTCGAGAGAAGAGATGCATGAATAAAATAAGTATTCTTCAGGCTTCAAAGTTCTTCGAAACTATATAATTCGGCAACCAAGGCACTTCCCAGAAATATCAAAAAATATGAGGTGAAAAAAGAGACATCCGTCTGAGAGTTATCTGTGAGTTACTATTTACCAACAGGGTCACAAAAATTTTGATCGGGGAGGAGGTTCTATGAATGATTACTTTTTGATACCTGCGAAAATCGCTCATAACTCTCTCAGAACGGAAGGGGGAGGCGCGAGCTTCTCCGGCCGGCCCCTGAAAACTTGTTCAATGGAAGAGGGAGCAAAAGCAGTATACCAGGCATTTTTTCAATAATGAACGACTAGCTTTGTTGTTATTACTCAACTCACATGAAAGCAACTGATAATCATCGATTATGATTTACTTTGGAGGAGGGGTGGGGGTCGATTTGATTTGATTTGATTTTGATTTGATTTGATTTCTGCATTTTCAAGAATTAATTCCAACAAGCTTCATTAATATTGTGTGACGTGGGACTAGAATCTCCGAGTTCCCCTCCCCTATTCAGTCACTAACACACGGTGTTACATTAATATGGTCTCAGACAGCAAGGTGTAAAATATTATGAAATTTGCACTAAATGCCAAGAAACCTCCAGATATCTACGACTTGAAGGTAAAAAAGGTGATCTTAATGTTAAGGTTGAAAACATTTAACTCCTATCTTGGCGACTCGCCATCCCCCAGCGATTACTGACCATATTGATAACCTATTTTGAATATAGGTCTTAGTTTCAGTTGTTATGTGAATAATAATGTAGAACAACATAACTTTCTAGGTTTTTCTCCAATTGCTTGAATATTTCTAAAATGGAGGTCATCACGAAATGTTTTCTTATTGAGCGATTGGAAGACAGACTAAAGGGACCTTCAGAACTGGCATTGCGTATGCATTGCGTGTGAAACATTTTGACGTTCGTTGGCATACGCTAAAGTTCGTTTGGAGATCGTTTTAAGTTCGATGTTATTCGTTTTAATACGTAACTTTACGTTGTTGTTCGTTCCGTAAGTCGAACATTTTTTAGCATGCACACAATTTTTCGACGTATGCCAAACGTACAACCCGTGCGCAGCGTGTACGTTTGAATGGGAACGTTTTATTCGTCCACAGGACGGTAGCGGTAAGTCACCAGTACATGTCCATTGATCAGCACCAAGTGAGGCACTTTCTTTGCACACTTCTTGCGTTATGATAATGAATTAATAACACATTTACTTCTTCTATGCATGTATGTTTATGCTGAGATTGTGCTTCATGTATCTGGGTGTTTGTCTGTCTCTAAGTGTGTATGTGCCTTTGTTTGCTTGAGAAAAGTCACACGGTACCCCATGGGGCCTGTTCATTAAAACTTTTACCAGGAAATATCTCTGGTAAAATATGAAAACTCTTGTTACCATTTGCTTTACCGTATAGGAAAAAAAGAAAACTCTGTTAAATAACCAGAGTTATTCTGTGGTGAAAGATTCATGCAACAGGTCACTGATCAAAATATATTCTCACTCCTCAGAACAATTTCACGATACTGTTTAAGATTATACCTTACCCAATTTCCAGATGTTATTACATCAATGATCATAAAGGAGAACTCTCCAAAATCCATATTAAATAACTTTGAAATACAATAAGTTCATTATTTTGGAAAAGTGAAATCACCAATACATCACGGTTGGAAAAATGTAAGCTTATTATTTATTTAGTTATGGTGAAGTGTCGGGTGATTGTTTTTTTTTCTCGCACTAAATGTCAAATTGGGGCAAAGGTTGCCTTTCAATTTGTCCTTAGCATAAGAGTTACCAAATTTCGGTGCCCCTATTTTCTGTTTGTTTTGTCGTAACACTGTTTTTACAAACACAAATCTTGCGTCTCCTGGATTTCGGCATAGTAGGGGAAATTAAATACCAGAACTCGTATGATGGGACAAAATGACGGCAAGTTCAAGAAACATGTATTTGCAAATGAACACGGACATCATTAGTGATCGATTTGAATTGTGTTCATATCTACAAGATTTTAATGATAACTTATAAATTATATCTGACTCCATAAGTGACAAGTTTATGGAGGTGTCAGCTAGATACTTCTAATGATCATGGGATTCTTTTTCGAAAGCTGCGTTTTATAGGTATGTCGGAAAGTGTGGTAAAGTGGTTTAAGAGCTATTTAACTCAGAGAAAACAATTTGTTACATTGAACGGCATAAGCTCAAATACACGAGACGTAACATGCGGAATACCGCAAGGGTCCATTATTGGACCGATGCTGTTTTCTATTTATGTTAATGATCTTCCCAATGCTA
>JZLH01S0232565.1:0-12338 GCA_001188425.1 Eucidaris tribuloides | reverse complement strand
TTTGTAATTAAGAATTAATAGATATATAAATAATATAATCAAAGTGATGATAATAATGATGGTATCAGTAATAGTAATGATAATGATAATAATGATAATGATAATGATAATGATAATGATAATGATAGTGATAATGATAATAATAATAACAATTATAATGATAATCATAATAGTAATAAGAATAATAATAATAATAATAAACAATAATCATAGTAATAGTAGAAGAAGAAGAAGTATGACCAAACCAGTATTTATTGCACAAGAGGTCAAAACAGTTAGAAACAGTTAATAAATTTTAGATATAAAATATTCTGCTCTTAGCAGTTACATTATGTCTTCTTTGATTGAACATACCCCAGTCATAGTAGTTTGCAGACAGTACGTGACGGCTTGTAGCCTGGGTATGTACTTAATCATTTCTGATGATGAAGTCTATCCGCAAAGTCACCAGGATGATTATTATCTTGTCACAGGCACTGGTGTCAGATGGGGTGGGGACCCCCCCCCCCCCCATAAAATTTTATCATTGCATAAAGAGGATTGTATAAACAAATTAGTGTGTGTATGTTCGTTTGCAACCCCCAAAGTGATTTGGGTCATTCGGTTTCAGATCCCCCCGCATCCCCAATGGTTTGGCTCATTATGCCGCTGATCGTACAAAGGTGTAGCTCGGTTTAGAGGGAGGGGGCAAATGAGCTATTTTCCCCTCTATTTTCCCCTCTTCACTGGCAAACTAAGTTTCAACAAGTTTTTTCATTTGGTCAGCAGCAGATACAGTGTGATGTTTGGGGATTTTTTTTTTATTTGAAAGCTTTATGCCCAAAGGTCATAATAATAACACCAATAACAGATTCTGAATGTCTTTCGTTTTTTGTAGTTAATTAATGAAAAATCTTGGGGGGGGGGACCCCCGAGATTTTCGACTATATTTTACATTATAGCATTCAAAGGGTTAATAAGGTGTCAAGGTTATCTGAGTTTTACCTCATCAGAAAGAGCAGACTCTGTATGAATCTGTTATTGGTGTGATATGACCTTTGGGCATAAAGCTTTCAAATAAAAAAAAATACCCAAAACTAAACTTTGGCTTTAACATTATTTACTATATTTTTGGTGTCATTCAACCAAAATTTGTTTTGTAGCCCTCTCCTTGTTGAAAACCCCCAACTATGCCACTGCATCTCGCATGTTTTGAGCAAAGCGTGTGACTTCAGAACACTGGGATGTTATAGTCTGGGTTGAGAGGAACAGGCACAGCTTAGTGCGTTAGTCCCAGCAACGAACGGGGATAAAAGCCGCTCTCTTACATTAGCGGAGTTGTCAGGTAAACCAAGGGCAGATGTTTGGGGGATGAGTCTGCATCAACAGCTGTGTCTATACCGCACATACACGCATAATGAGGTGCGGATTAAAAAGATGCATTTGGGTCAAAATTCCCCAGTTGTCTCTTTCTGAGTAATATTGGCTTAACCTGTTGCAGACTAAGTACGAGTTAACTCATGTTGGGGTCTATGGAAAATGCATGTTACAGTGAAATCAAATCGTCTCAAACGGGTTAAAAGGCCATGATTGATAAACTTGGTAAGCTGTGTACCTCATCAAAAATTAAATTTTTTTATCAGCCTTTGTAAACATTTTTTCAGGCAGAATTAATTCTAAATGATTCAAAAGTATGGAACACACTAGCTGTTTTAAATTAGGCACATACTGAGTCAAAATCAGTAATTGAAAATATCCTTCAGGACGCTTGATTCCTAAAGATTTGTCAGGGTTGTGTTTATTTTTGTAGTATTTCTGAGAAAAGGTCAAATTGGTAATCAGTGGTAGGGTTTGATTCTAATCAGTTTTGACTCAAAATTGTATATTGAATAGATTATTCTACACAATAATACTGATCATAATCACAACTTTCTTGCATGTTGGTCAGTCTTTCAGTGAATTTGCAATACATGTATGTACAGGTTGCAACTTTAACCCAGAATTTAGTTTGCATGATTAATGAGTGATGACTACGCATTAGATCATACTGGTACAGGTGACTGCAGCTTTTAGATAGAATAGACACAGAAATGAATTTAGGTAGCTTCGTAACTCATTTTCATCTGCTGCAGTTTAAGTCGCTTATTCAAGTCGAAACGTTTTGCATTTGTCTGATCGTTTTAATTTTATTTAATTTCAAAGTGTATGTTTTGTAGGAATGTAGCACATATATTTCGACCCCCCCCCCCACTCCTTCAAAAAAAAAAAAAAACAGTGTACAAGTTTCAGAAGTTTGATTGATTTCAAAAGAATATTCTGGCTCTATAGCCTTGTTTCGGTGATATGATGTATACCATATTTTTAAGTATACAAGTCAGAGATAAATAAGTGTTGTTTATGAAACGTTACCATGTGTCTACATTGTATTAGATTATTGCTAATGTCCTGGGAAACAGTTCTGACCAAGGATGCTGATTTTATCGCTAATAATGGAAGTCATATGACAATCAAATGGCAATCACATGTCCATGTACATGTATATAGGATGTCTCATTGATATGCATGTATTAACATTGAGATATACTGTATGCTGTCAAGCATATTTGTATAAATACTTTGTTTACCAAAATATTTGAATGTACATGCATACATGTATGAATATTTTGCATATGTCCATATTTTGAACTTATCATGATCCTCTCTTACTTCTGCATATTTTCTGTTTATCTTTTTGGCAATTTTTTTGCAATGAAAACAAGTTATAATAAGACAAGAATAATTGAGAGTAGGCTTAAAATGCTTTAAAGATGTTATTTCCATCCTTTGTTTGGTCGGGGGGGGGGGTGGAGAAAAGAGGTAGGGGAAGGGATGTAAACCAGCCTAGAATGTTCCTTTAAACCAACATAGGATGAACATGTGATGTTATTTTAGGCCTTCACATTATTTTCCATCAGTCTAGCCCTTCTACCTCTCAGACATTGGTTAAGTGGTCTACCAGGTACAACTCGTTTTCTGGGATGAACCGCAATAAAGACTGGTCTGGAAATCTCATTGGCTGTATAATTCAATAGTGTGGGCTGTATGTGTGTATAGACTGCTAGCGAAGGTAGAGAGGTCAAAGGAGCGGGGCATGGGAAAAGGTGTGGGCCTGGGGTACATGGTGGCGGGAGGGGGTCGGGCTGGAGCTCAGGGGAAGAGGCGTGGAGGGGGAGGGAATGGTTATTGTGAGGAGGTAAAGATGTAGGGATCTTGCTTTGAGATCATAGTGTTCTTCTGTGGCACACCCAAATCTACTCCCCATGCATATATGCTACAATCTCTCAGATTGTTTAAAAAGATTCACATAAATTTTCACTGGTCACAAAGCGTGTAACACAGCAATTCATACGGGCAAAAAATATATATTGCTGTTGACTTGCTAGTCTCTTGTTGTGTAACCTAGACACATTAGCGTAGCCAAAGGAGGGGCAGAGGGGGCAATTGCCCCCCCAATAATGCATTTTCCGAATTTTGTCGGTACATTTGAAATTTTGTCGGTTTCATTTTAGACCGGCGCCCATGGCATCTTGTACCGACAAAATGTCTCAAGTAACGACGAAAATAAGCCAAGAAATAGCACTTTTTGAAGTGTAAAAACGCAAAATTTTCCAAACTCGCTCGCTCTGCTCGCTCGCATGACACCAAGATTTTGTTGACGGTGCTTTGCCGGTAATTTGTCAATCATATTACCATAATGTCATGTCGTCAGTAATAGAAAAGAAAACCACGTCTTCTTATAACGACAAAACGCCTCAAGTACCGACAAAAATAAGCCAAGAAATGGCACTTTTTGAAGTGTAAACCCCTAAATTTTCCAAACTCGCTCGCTCTGCTCGCTCGCATGACATCAAGATTTTGTTGACGGTGCTTTGCCTGTAATTTGTCAATCATATTATCACAATGTTATGATTTCAGTGAAAGAAAAGAGAACTGCGTCATCTTGTGCTAACAAAATGTCCCAATAACCGACAAAATAATGCGAGAAATTGAAAATTTGTGATTAAAAATGAGAAAATTTTCAAGCTCGCTCGCAGATTAAAATTTTTTTGTAAACTTTTTTTTTTAACCGACAAGTTAACAGTCATAAAAGAAAGGAAATTTATTGTATACTGAAACGCTAAAAGGAAACCGGTGGGACAGTAATCAAACCGGCATTGAAAAAGGCTTTCAGGAAAAAAAAAAATTCAAAAATTGTAATGCAAAGTTTTGCGGGCGAAGCGCGCCGAAAAATTGACGATTTTGTATTTTTAATAGTATTGTTTTATAGTGCTTCCCAATGCTTTTTAAAACATATATATTTGCATTACATATTATGAAGTTTTCAAAATTATTGGGGGTGGAGGCAAAATCGATAACTGGTTTTGCCCCTTGCCCCCCCCCGCCCGCCCCCCCCCCGCCCCGCGGATCGACACTATAATGGCTGAAATCGATTTGGCCGTTGTCGTTACATTTGGGTGGACTTGCCCCCCCACCCCCCCCCCCATACAAAAAGCTGGCTACGCTACTGCATAGACAATTCCTTCACGATCAATAAATGGCTAGATTTTGAAGCTGCTTTGAAATGGGTGGTAATTATATCCTACTGGGGGCACAAATCAAGTACTATGGTGTAGAAATCAAAGCATGCAATTAATCCATAATGGCAAACTTGAATTTAGATTGACTTTGAAAAACAGAAGTCTCGTTTAAGGTGGTTAAACATTGTGTTCATTTTGTCCACCTCTCATCTTTATTGTCATGGTTACAGATAAAAGACGCCTTGGAGACCCAAGTCGCATCCAGACGTTCCCATGAGGAACCTGGAGGAGGATGCAGAGACAGCGCCATCAACGATGGACTCAGGTAAGATCTTTCAGGCCCCCCCCCCCCCCCCGGAAAAAAATATCTAGATAGATAGATAGATAGATAGATAGATAGATAGCATAGATAGATAGATAGATAGATATAATAGACAGCTAGATAGATAGATAGATAGATAGATACGATAGATAATGATAAATAGACAGATAAGATAAATAGATAGATAGATAGATAGATAGATAGATAGATAGATAGATAGATAGATAGATAGATAGACAGATAGATAGGTAGATAGGTAGATAGATAGATAGATAGATAGATAGATATATAGATAGATAGATATAATCCATGTATGATGAATGCAAAACACCATAGTAAGAGTGCTCAACTACATTATGAAGGAGCAATGAAACAATTACTTATGAATTAGTTTGACTTTATGCACTACAGGTCTGTTTTGTAGGAACAGCAAGAAAGCTGCTCCCACTCTTCATGTACATGATGAAGTGATTTCATTTTGGTTTTCAAGTTCATTTACAGGAAGATCATGAATGACTATGACTCAGATAGCATAAACAGTACACAATAAAGTATACATGTACATGTAGGTATTATTATAATATTGATGAAGTAATGTTAGTACAAACATAACATCATTCAAGCACTGATGTTCTGAGCACTCAATAACTCTCAAGCTAAATGATAAAGTCATGGAGAGTGTTCTTGTCCCACAGTCCATAAACAGTGCTAAGTCTTGACTTGGGCCCAGTTTTTGAATGAATTTGGACCTGGACCTGGACTTAAACTTGGATTTGGACCTTGTTCATCAAATTTGATTACTTTGTCAATCATGGAAAAGATAGTGCCTCATAGGGAGCAATTAGAAAATGCCCAAGTAACTCTGACAACATTTACACTCTGACAATTATCATTAAAGTAAATTTCCCCATATTTACAATGTTGTACACTTTGCACACGTGGTTTAAAAATCATCGTAGTGTCAATTGTTTCTCCATCATTTTCGAAACAATGATGAAATAGGCAGAAGGAAATTACAGCTTTTGAACAGATATATCTCACCATAGAATTATTTGCTTTCAGCATCATTGCAACTAATCCCAATACACTCTTTTTGAGATATTCCCAGTGTGGTACTGAAAGAGTTAAATATTCTTTCATTCACTTCTTTTTTTCATTTTACTCTGTATAAAAAACAATTGACATCAAACAAGATAAATAATTCGTAAAATGATACAAGAGCATATATCAGTACAATTTTTGAAAATACATATACTTGTACTGAGGGGGCATCAGCCAAAAAGGTTAAAGGTTAGTGACATGATTGGGAACACTTGAAAATGCCTCAAGAACCAAATGAGTTGAAATATATGTATACCAACTATACACTAGCAGGAGTGGATCTCCCGCCTGGGAGGATTTGTCTGTAATGTGTTTACTTAAAGTGATAGGCTAACATTGTGGAGCTTCAATTTAAAAAAATTGTCAAACTTTGATATCTGAGCTACATAGTAGAGTTCAAATGTACAAATAAACACCCTAGAATACAAAAGTTAAGAAAGTTACACTGCCAATGGCAAGTTATGCATGAATAAACAATTAAAACTCGGGGCGAATTTTAATTGTTTTAATAGCCTAGGTGTACACACAGTAAGTCTATGGGAGGAAATGGGCAAGTGAATCTGGTCAACTTACGATTTTCACTTTTTTTAAAGCACTAAATAATCATTTTGAAATACAATTTTTTCAGGGCTTCATTTTTAGACCTCATCAAAGACACTGGTAGCATGGGGAATCATGTGGCTCAGATTTTTTTAACTGTGATAAATGTTAGCCAATACCTTTAAGGAGAATCAAGCATAAACATAGGAGTTATCTTATTTTTTTTCCGGGGACGATAAAAATAAGCCCCATAGAGAGCCACACAACAGGTTTCCGTGCTACGAGTGATATTGACATTGTTTACTTTAGAATGAGTCAATGTTTGACTACAAGATTTTCACAGGAGAATCCTTGCCTAGTTTACTTGATTCTAGAGTAGTTTCAGCCCAAGTTGAGGACTACCCCCAATCATGTTATTTACCTTTAATCCTTATGATACACTGACTCAATAAATATATTAACCCATTGGCTACGGGAACCGGATGTGCCCTGTGTTAACTCTATGGGATTTTCAGAATCTCTGAGGCAACGGGTTAAATTGTGTACAATTATGAACATATTGTAGGGGAAAGAAAGAAGTACCTAACAACCCAGACCATGGAATACACATTCAAGTAGAGTGAGGAATTTTGAACTCTGTTACAGCTCCAGGGTCAGGTTCACCTGAGTCAGAGGTGATAAAGATTCAACCAAGTCTGAGTAATTGAATAACTTTGGATTACTTCCTCCTACTAATATAAGATACACAAGACGTTTTATTATCGTTGAAAATGTTACACACTGCCACTTGTCCTGAACTGCCGTTGAATGAGACAATTTGTCCATTTGTCTGAAATGAAATTGTGTATAACTCTCAATGTTTTTTGAGTATTTTTGAACAACACCACATTGAGAAATTTTTGGAGGAGTTGTATGAACTTCAAACAGGTATAACTTTTTACACCTCCACAATGGAGAAAAAATTTGTGTAAAAGAGTTTGAGAAAGAAAGTATTCTGCTTCGAATTCTTGTTCTGCATCATAAATTCTTTCTGCAAACCTTTCGTTCATCAATATAATTTTTATTGTAATGTGTTTAATATTTTTAAGTTCCACAAATCAACTGATGTCCACAGATGTGTAGAAAATCCGCAAAGTTTATTTCCAAATTTGCTAATTTTTTGTGATGAACATCCCCAAAGTTGAGGGAAAATATCCAATTTCAACCGACCAGTTTTATGAGTAATATAATGAAGGCTGTTCATTCTTATGGGAAAGTGTACAGTGTTAACAAATTAAATTAATGGCATACTTATCATTTCCTTTCATTTTCATTTATTGTTTTCTGCATGATACAAATCTAACAAGAAGATCAAAAATGACAAATCATACAAAGCATAAATAAAGGTGAGCTAACAGATAACATTTGAAAGAAGATATGACATCCAACTCCTTGAAATGGTTCTGTTTGGGATGCAAAATTGCACTAGCAACATGATAGTGAAGGAAAGTATTGTAGTGTTTTTGTTAAGGTGTATTGCTCATTTATATGACTCGGTGGGAGACAGTGACTAATATACTGAAGCCTATCTTGTCACCAGCATAATACACATACAGGTTTACCCTGACCTAGACCACCCTGTGTGTGGGTGTCGGCAGATTAGGAAGTTAGAAACAAGCATCATGTTATACTATAGTTTCCAAATAACAAATGCCTGTAGAACCAAACTTGTTGAAAGATATACCAATGATACACCAGCTAGTGTGTATCTCGTGTTTG
Source organism: Eucidaris tribuloides (assembly GCA_001188425.1). Lineage (NCBI taxonomy): Eukaryota > Metazoa > Echinodermata > Echinoidea > Cidaroida > Cidaridae > Eucidaris > Eucidaris tribuloides. The sequence goes on along the minus strand of JZLH01S0232565.1, from coordinate 4,082 downwards.
GAAGGATTTGTCTTCAATTTGTTTACTTAAGGAGAATCCAGCACGAACGAACCATTTCTGAATTTCTATCGAGCCCCAAGAGAAATTAATCCGATAGAAAGCTGCATAGCATATTAGTCTGTCACAAGGCATACTGATGCTAGTTCTTTTGAAATGAGTTAACTTTTACCTACAAAACTTCCACAGTAGAATCTTTGCATAGTTGACTTGATTCTAGAATAGTTTTACGCCTAGTTGAGGACTAACACTAATTATGTCATTTAACTTTAACCCTATCTGGCGCGGGGGGGGGGGGGGGGGGGGGTCTAAAAGTAGCCCCCCCCGTCCCGACCAACGTTACGCGACCGACTCGTCCGCGCGAACTTTTAGTACTGCGTCGCTCGCTGACCTTTTTTATCTCAAGTGTTGCGCATCTTTGAACCAAATTCACTGACGTCGTTGGTACGTGGTTCTGGAGTTACCAACTTTTCGTACATTGCATGTCACACCAAACATCACTCAAAAACCTGAATCGTGTGTTATTTCAATGCAAATGTGTGTTTTCAGCCGCAAATTTATAAATGTATGATATTTTTACTTTTACTGATGTGAAATTAACTACATTTTATGCTGTTTATGATCGCAAAAGTGTTCCCGAGAAATTTGATCGAAAAAAACAATAAAAAGCAAAAGTCAAAAAACAAGGTAAAAATACATAAGAATTCAATGAAACAATGAAATACATAAATTAATTCGATTCAGCAATTTTTTTTTTGAACAAGTATAATTCTTTAGAAATTGTCAAAAAAGAATATTAGCAGTTCGAACTCGATTAACGCGGCGATGTTGGGACAGCAGGTCATCCGGATTAAGTGATATGGCCGGATAAGAGAGATAATGTACAAACACGTATAGGGGGATAGGTACAAGTGCAATAAGTTGTTGTATAAGCAACCAAAGACGCGTGAGCAAATTGCAACTAGACCTCCCACATCGTGTCACATTATTTATTGTTCAGCTGATTCGCCAGGGCAGGTTCTGTGTAACTTCTGATAAAGGTGTATGCAATACATGTAATGACATAAGTCCATTGTCCGGATAACAGAGATCTCGCGTATAATCGATGGCGTATAAGCCGAGCTGAACTGTTCACCAAAAATTAGCATTCTGTGACTGGTTAAAAGGGAGTATAGGCAAAAATATGATTTATACAGAAATATGCATAATTACTTAATTACTTAAAAATAGAAGATAATTATTTTTCAAAAATTAAGCTATAACAGTCTGGATGTTACGTCCGGCTCTATGCCGTGCAAATTTTCGCGGCTGATCAATTTTTCGCGGGCGATCGCGCGATCCGTGGCCCGAGATCATGAAGGGGGCGAAATTATGGCCCCCCCCCCCCGCCCCCCCCCCGGGCTATGCAATTTCAAAAAAGCGCGCGGGCTGATTTAGGGTTAAGAGGCCTAAATATTTACATTACAACTTTCATCCATGCCAAAGGTTCTGTAATATGGAAAACATTACTTACAAGTTTTAAAAAGTTGTAAATCACCTATTAGTATTAAAGCAATTTTGAAATGGTTATAAACATCATCTTTACTGTTAGCCTTAGTCAAATAAGCATCAGTTCCGTAGTTATATATTCAGTGTTTAAGACTGATTGTAATACTGCTGACTTTTATTGTTCTGTTATTGTTACACTGTACATACATTGTAGACACATATCATGTTACACATTCTGTAATGCCCAGTATGTTTTGGAAACACTGTTGGTACCAAGGATGTAATAAAACAAATCTAAGATCTACTATAGATCAAAATTGATTTATGATTTCCTAAATCAGTGTTCATGTGGCATAATGTCCAACTCAACAACATGACAGCACGTGGGTTGTAATTAATGAGAAGCAAGCAGTGTATGGAATTCCTTGTCTTTTGCTTCTTTTACAGTTGATTGATGATTTTGTTTTGTTTTGTTTTTTGTTGTTTTTGCTTATCTTTCTCTTCAGGAACAAATGCCGTTTGCTGTTGTCGGTAGCGATAAAACTCATCAAGTGGATGGCAAGGAGGTGCTAGGTAGACTCACAAACTGGGGACTTATTGAAGGTAAGACAATGTGCACCCCACCCTCCCTACTCCCCATCATTACTGGTGGTATGTTTCCATGGTCCTGCCCTTTCCTTTAAAGGCATTGTATAACAATGTTTCCAGTTTAAAAAATCTGAGCTACGTGATTCCCCATGCTTACCGATTGCCTCCTGATACGGTCTATAAAATGAGCCCTCGAAAAAATTGGCCGTTTAAAACGATCATTAAGTGCTTAACAAAGTTGAACATCATTGAGAGAACCATTCAGGTTGCCCCCCCCATAGACTGCTGTGTTGCAGAATTTTCCTATTCGCCTGATAGGAAAATATGTTATCTGCACATATTGCACTAGTGACAGCATAACTGTCCAAACTTTTGTGTTCTGGGGTGTTATTTGTCCATTCAAAACACTGTCAGATAATATCAGATTGGCAAAGTTCGACAATTTTTTTAAACGGGTCTTCCACAGTGTTATACAGTGTGTTTAAAAAAAAAAATTACGCTTTCGAAATGGCCCCCAAATAAAAATTTATTTCGAATTTTTGGAAATTTTTTTAATATATGGAAAGCTTAACGTCTCTTCTTTCGTATGACACCAAAAAGTCTGAAATTGTTTTATGCTTGAGTGAGCACTGCTACCTTTTGTAAAGGACATGAAAATTAGGTTGCGCAGGAATTGGCTATCCATTGTACTGAAAGATACAAGCTGTCTTTGATTATGTGTGCAGTTGGGGATTGGGACATGTAAATTAAAGATCTTACTGACTGAAAACATGAAAGACTACCGTATTGGGGTGAAAGGGAAGTGGGGTGGGGTGGGGGTAGTGTGGATGTGGGGGGATGTAGGGTATAGGGGTGGTATGGGGGTGGTGGGGTGGAGGAGATGGTAGGGTGGTGGGTTTAGGTAATTCTAACACACCACCTCCCCCCATGCACAACCCCTATCCACATCCACACCACCCTCACACCCCCCACATCCCACCACCCCATCACCCCATACTCAGCACCCCCTACTCCTTCACCCCAATACGGTAGTCTTTCATGGTTTCAGTCACTAAGATTTTTCATTTACATATCCCAATCCCCAGCTGCACACATAATCAAAGAGAGCTTTTATCTTTCAGTACAATGGATAGCCAATTCCTGCGCAACCTAATTTTCAGGTCCTTTACAAAAGCGGACAGTGCTCAATCAGGCATGACACAATTTCTGACTTTTTGGTGTCATATGAAAGAAGAGACTCTCAGCTTTCCATGTATATATAAATTTTTCAAAAGTTCGAAATAATTTTTTATTTGGGGGCCATTATAGAAGTGTAAATTTTTTTTTTGAGACGCACTGTATAGTGTCTTTAAAGCTTGGCATGCCACACTTATTTGCAGCAAAACAATTTTGATAATGATACATATAACACTTTGGTGCCATAAACATCAGTAGTAAGGATTTTTCACATCGCCAAAGTCATTGTTTTCAAGATTACGTCATTTACAAGTAATGCACATGCATCAACATCGACTTCTCATCCTCTGCTAGATTTGAGAAAGTGTTCACCCAGGTTTGGGCTGTTGAATCAAATTGGGTCACGCCTTTATATGGCATCACACTGTTCTCAACATGAGCAGTGAATACGTCAATGTACACTTCAGGTGAACTGAGTTGTTTGCACTATCAAAAAGGCCATAATTACTTAACACTACACAAGGACATTGTGTTTTGGACTCTTTAGAATCCGGGGAAAAGCCTAAGTGTAGTTTTTGTCGAGCACACAAATTTGCCATTAATCCTTCAAAAAGTGTGATGTTGTCACAAAAATTTTAATTAGATTATCAGGGATCAGATGTCACCATGTACATTATATATGACCAAAAATTTGAGGGCCCCAGACATTTTTAGTTCACTCCAATTTAAAAAAAAAAAAATGGAAGTGTGGATTACAGGGCATCAGTAGATGATAAAGGTATATCTAAAAAGCACAATAGAAGAAAATAGATTTTCACCATTTTCCAAAACTA
>JZLH01S0232561.1:39193-62005 GCA_001188425.1 Eucidaris tribuloides | reverse complement strand
TCTGAACGATTAGCATATCTCGCTTTAAAATTTGCTAAAGCTGCACCTATGCCCCTAATTATGTATCCATGGAGTAGTATTAAAAGGGTTAATGTACTACAAGGATGAGAGGCATCAACGATCAGACTTCCTTCTCATCGACAAGGAGTGTTTTTTCCGTCTGAGTCTCCCCACCCACACCCCATCCTCTTCCCGACCTTTGTTTAAAAATATAATTTGTCATGATTTTTGCTAACGTAACAAATCCTAATTTTGGACCCTTGGCGACAAACGCAATTGCTTTATTCCACCAGCCTTCAAAATAAATGCCAATGCGAAAATCAGCGACAGATATCGTCTCGTTTGTAGAAATCTTTTGCTTGGTTTGCGTGGTAACTATAATACAAACCTGTATCATTTAGACATTGTTACACAGGTCATTGTGTCTACACCGTGATTTTAATTTATTGAAAAAGAAAAGGATAAAATTATCTATTTCTGTCTTACATGTAGTATAAAAACGCAGCCATTGAAATCACAGAAAATGATAGACTTGAATTCAACCTACCCCCCCCCCCGAACTAATTCACAACCTGTTAGGTGAAAGGCAGTGTTGTAGTCGGACTCGAGTCCACTTTGCTACGACATCGAGTCCCAATGTAAACTGAATGGCAAGGTTTTACTAACTGCGGACTCGGATTCTGAACCAGTGGACTCGTCTTCAACACTGGTGAACGGACCATCACTACCAAGAAAGTTCCAGGACTAAATGCATAACCGCCATTTTGTTAAGACCAGGTCTGATTAATTAGCGTGTGAGTGTGATGCCACACTCATGGTTTTGGGAACGGCCACTGCGTGATGACACAAACCTTAGCCTCCTAACTGGGCCGGGAAATTGGGGATTTGCAAAAAGCCACTAGTCAGCGTGATGCGGATTCTGTCGTTCTTGCACAATAAGTCATATCGCGGGGCTACTTTATATCGAGTTAAATTCATGAGTTTTCTAAGCCCCGTCTAATGCCGCGTTTTTGCCGATGACATGTCGAGCTAAATATAAGCGTTTCTGCCCGTTGTTGTCAATCATTAGTCCGGTAACAATCTCCCCTCCCTGGGGCATATATTTCATGTTTCAAAGCTTTTATTCTATGCTTCTGTCTCACTCATAATCGTCTCTTTCAGCGGGTATGATTATTAGACCGGATGAGCCAGTCAGTTGCAGAATACCCATTCAAGGATTTTGGGTTTTCCACGTGTCGCAGACAAAAGTGTAGCTAACGCATATATTTTTCTTCTCAAATTATGAATCAAATTTTATAAATGGTTGAAAATTAAGATTTATTATCAAAAAAAACAGTTTGATTCATATAAAAATTGTTGCACAGCTTGAAAACTATATGGATCAAATAAAAAATAATGGACGATTATGTTAGCTTAAAAGATCAATTCTGGTAATGGAGATGGGTATTATTTTACTTTACAAAACACACACACACACACACACACACACACACACACACACACACACACACACACACACACACACACACACACACGCACACACGCAGAGAAACACACACCCCGCACAATCACACACTCGTACACCATCACACACAAACACACACACACACACACACACACACACACACACACACACACACACACACACACACACACTCACACATGCACATAATACACACATACACATACAGACACACACTCATATACACACACTTTATGAACCACACACATACAGACACAAACGCACAAAAATATCCACATGTGTTTGATTGTAATTTGCGTTAAAACATGAAAAACGGGAAGAGATAACTGAAATTACATTTCTCGTCTTAGCAAGTACCCGAACAGATTATAGATTTCAATGAAAATAATTTACTAGTATAAGTAACAAAAAGTACCCACTGTATTTATTTTTGTGAACAGATAAAGAGTATCAGTATTTTGTACACATAAATTCAAGTGCTAGATACAAGAACGATGTATAATATAAGTCGCAAACAAGTTCGTTGATCAGAATGGTTTCAAATTTGACATAAGTATGCGGCTAATTTGCCAAATCAAACCTTGTGGTGGAATATCTTTCGTAATTTCATATTCTTTTTGGAATCAAATTTTCACAATATGTAGTATCACTTGGTCGCATGTAAGGCATGTTATGGCACATGATTTTTCTGCATTTCAAAGAATAACATCATTCTATATTCCGAAAGTTGAATAAAATTTTGTGTGTATGGAGGAGTTTGTATGCATATGTTTCCATTTATTTCGTAACTATGGGTAATACCTTGCAACACCTTGTCACCACATTGATACCTGTGTCGCCTTTACAAATCAACAACCTCCTACTACAAACAGCTGCGGTGCACGTGCTATCTTTGTAATGCCAATACGTAAATCTTCATTTGATGTCGTCATCACTGCTGTTAGTACTTGACTACGAACCTGACCTTCCAAACGCCACATTACGTAATGTATTGTTCTTATGGTAATTCTAGTGGATTAAAGGTCAATCTCAGTTCATGTGTCATGATGTGTTGTGAAAAGTGGTCTTTCCTAAGGTCCCACCATTCTGAATGATCAATCAGGAAGATGATTAAATTACAATAAATGATGACCAAATCTTATTAATGCGATGTTATGGTAGAGAAAATGGTGATCACCAAGAGATATTTTATTTTTGGTTATTTTTTTTATTCTGAATTCTTTCTGTTTGTGCCAAAATACTTTGGGGAGAATCCTGCTAAAGCTAATACCAATTTCAGTCAACATTTCTAATAATACCTATACGGATTATATTCCCTCCCCTCTCTCACAAGCCAGAGCCTAAAACTCACCCCATACATTTAAGTAATAAGAAACTTCAATGACATAACTGTGGTTGTATGTATAATAATCCCTGAACCATTGACATTATTCGTTACTATAACATTCCCAGATAGAAATAGGCAGATAGAAATAAGTAATATTACTGTTCAATGCCTCCAAACCGACAACACCAACTCAATCGGTAAATTATAACTTCAGGGAGTATACAGAATATGAAATGAAAATAGATTGTGTTTCGTCATTCAGTCATGGGTCTGGTTGCATACAACTTTTTAACAGAGTTTTTTTCAATGGTAGAATTGAGCTAACAGGAGTTTTCATTTTTCGGGCACCAGTTAATTTTTTTTTTATGGTCAAAAGTTTTATGCGACGGGCCCAGGTGTTATTTTCTTAATCAGACATATAGTCTAGACTTCGGTGGATTCAACAACCTTGGAGTATACTTTCAGGTATAAGACGATGTTTAAAAAGAACCGACGATTTGACGTCTTTTGTCTGAAAAAAGGAGGGACTATAATTAGAAACGATGTTAACACTGCATGGATTGCCTTAACCTACATTTATTGTTTACTTTCAAATGTGATTTGACTGAAAGTTGGATGCTTTGTTTTCAAGCTTCAATGGACCACGGAAATTCCGATTTTGCGATTAGTCATGGATTCAAATAGTCGTTGGAATACAGTTTTAGCGCTTTGTTGGTCATAATATACAAAAGAGCTGAATTTCTGAGTATATATAGGACATATATTGTATCAGATAATCCTTACAAGTTTTGGCTTTAGCTGGGAAGGGGTAATAACCTTCTTGTATGTAGAAGGGACTGGCAATACGTCAAACGATATGTTGAATCATAGGAACAAGTAATGAGAATGACAATGATATGAAGAGGAAGAGTTCAGAGTTGGATTGTTCTGTCGTTCTTTTACCGAAAGCACTCCCATAATGTCCTTTACAAGCTGGATGGGGATGCTGTTTTTACAGAATTCCCTCCTTTACCCCCTCCCCGTCCTCTTCCTCCTCAGTAGTTGTTGAAAGCAGGAAATTTGTTGACAGAAGCGCGGAAGAGGCCAGGCCTAAAAATACGCGGGAGGACGTTATTAAAGGTCCATGGTCGATGCACAGTGGAAATATCGTCCTTTTTCACTTTGACTCTTTGTACAGTTGTATAACGATTGTGTTGGCTCAGTTGGTAGAGCGTCCGTCTCACAACCGGGAGGTCGGGGGTTCAAGCCCGTTCAAACCCCGGCCGCCTCAGACCAAAAGACTTTAAAAGATGGGAGTTGCTGCTACCCTGTTTGGCGTTCAACAATTTAAGGGATAGAGTAACGTCGATCTGGCGCTGCTCAGTGGCTGCCGGGCCCATGATCAATTGGGCAAAATGAATTTTCGGAGGATTTCTATTTCTGATTTCTATTTCGAACAATAAAATGCAGATCATTATTATTATTTAAAAAATACAAAAAAATTGGACACATCGCGTTTATGATGGCATGCCACTAATTCAATCACTTCATTGTCTTCATGTTGAAGAACAATTTGTATTTAAAATTCTTTCTGTTTGTTTGCAAATCCTTTCATGGCCTTTCAAAATGTTGCACCAATTATTACCTTGTATTAAAGTTGTTTTTATAACTTGTGTTGTCCATTGAGATCTAATCTTCGTTCCAGTACAACTCCATTTTGTCTTTCTATTCTCAAAATTCTTATGGTAGAACAAGTGATCGTACCTTTATTGTAACAACAAGCAATAACTGGAAGAACCTTCATTTAAATTAAAATTTGTCAATTTCTCGAATCAGTTTACAAAATTGTTGAAAACATTCCTTTTTCTCAAGTCATACTTTGTACACGGTGTGATAAAGTTGTATGAAGAGTGTCTGTAAAATACATGACATTATTCATTACAATAATAACCTTGCCTGTTAATGCAAAGTCAACAAAAAATTACGTCAGCATGACGTAAAGTTTTCGGAATGAACTGCAACATAATTGGATTTAAGAGATGCCACTGAAGACTTGGACTTGATAGAAAAAAAAATTGTTCACGGATCTGCACATTTAGTTTTCATAATAGTCCCCCTGTCAATTAGTTGTCATTGCTTCTTCTACATTGTGTCAGGAAAGCTCAGAACTTCTTTCTTTGGCCAAATTGTTTAGGCTTGTGACTTCATTATACCTCTGCCAAACTGTACATGTAGCTGCGACGCAGTTATTTCATGGACTTACAACAAAGTCCATAGTTATTCTTAAGAAAAAGAAACGGATATACTCCGACCAAGTATACTTGAAGGAAATCCAAACTTTTGTGGCATCAGTCATCATTCATTATATCGACTTGTCAGAGATTACGCACCGTGACTGGTCGAAAAACGATATTTTACCGGAATCTAGTCACGAAATCAGCGTTCATCCGAGAAGCGGCTGTACGCTGAATTTGTCGTTTGACCATTTTCTTTATATATATATATATATTCGCTGCTTCCTGGAACCATTTACCTGTGTGTTGTCGCCATGGCAACTTATTGGGACAGGACGCAGCAGCTTCAGGGCTCTGATTAAGAACTTGACATCATGTCTCAAGGTTAGGACGCGATACAGACACATCGCAATAAGATAGTGAAGTGTTTTGATAATTTACGGTAGCTCCAAATGAACAATTTTCACGCATTATTTTTTCGCGGTTGGGGGCGAATTATAAGCAAAGTTTGTGCAATAAAGTCGCAAGGATTTTCTTGAGGGTGTCCCTGACCAAAATAAATACGCAAAACGCAAGCTTTCGTTTTGTATTAAAATTGTCGCGTTTGATTACTTAAAACTGCAAAATACTAATGACAGATTGTTTTCGAGGTGATCTCTGCTCCGATTTTTTTATTACCCAACTATTTATATCTTTATCTCTGCCCTGTGCTCAACACAATTTGTGGAATATTTGAGGAACCTGTTTAAAAAAAAATAAGATTTAGATCCCAGCATGTGATTATTGTTTGTTTGTTTGTTTTATTTCCATAGTCATAAATAAAATATAATACAAAGCATCAATAAATATTTACAATTTAAAAATTCGGCAATACTACGGCGGATAGCCCATTTCAGCGGCATTTACAGAATGCCACTGTTCTTCCATGGGGTCCGAACGCCTTATTAGAGTAACAGCGTAATCATGCTGTCTCTCATTATATAAAAAAAGGGAAAATGAAAAAGCAGGGCGTAGGTATTTAATAAAAGGGCAAGAACAAAAATGAAAGGGATGGAAATACAAAAACACAAGAAGATGCATACGTTATCATATCACACCGAGATAGCCACCCGACCGAAATAATACATGATGTAGGCCTACAAAGAAGCCTGGTCACACCAGCAGCATTGAAAGTTACGTGACAATATACAAAATACACATAATTTAGAAATAGCCGTGACTTGAACGGATCTATCGGATAAAACAAACCTTAATTTTTGCATAAAAATGACAATATTTTGTTTACAACATGCCGTTCATATAGTAACGCAAAAATACTTTTAATCACAAAAAATATATGAAACAACTACTTCCGGGGTCAGGTTAAGTTGGAGCAGGGAGGTGGGGGTGAAATGGTACAGCCAAGTCGAATGATGAAATAAGACGTTACGCATAATTGCGGTCACGATGTTTTGAAGAAAATACTCCGACCATGTCGAGTCAATAGCCTCCCCGGGGTTAGCCGAGGGACGTCAAGGAAGACACTAATCAAGAAGACACGAGGTCAAAGCTGGGTACATAATTACCAGCCTCATTAAACCACCTGTTCCAATGGGTGAAATCTAACGCCATACAACCGACTCCTCAATTATGTTTTTCCTTTGATATATCTGCATTGGCTCCAGGGCTGCCTTTAAACATTTTCATTTCCCCCTACACGGCATGCTTATTTCCTTCTACAGTATACTACTTTTCCCCTACGCTGAATCAGCCCACTTTTCAACTACGAAACTAAGTTTTCCCCTACAAAAGTCCACTTTCCACCTACGAAAGTTAGTTTTCCCCTACAAAATATCCTTGGTAAAGGTTCGGAGCATTACACTGTACGCATCAGGGATACTGAGACGTGCGCGCGTGACGGTTTGCGTATAAATTATACGTTTTGGGGCATGAAAAGGACCATGCACAGGCATACATGTAGGACGGTGATTTTCCAATAATGTCTACAGACGAATATTTACGCGACATTTTTTTGAAATTCTTTGGGATTGACAATATCTTTTTTTTAATTGTCAGAAGAGTTTTTACATCAAAAACCCCTACTTCTCCCACGAAGGCCAGTTTCCTCCAGTAGGTTTCTCTACAGCCTACGGTTGGCTAAATTTTTACGCTAGGGGTTTCCCCTATGAGTCCAGCCTTGACTGGCTCCCGTCTTTACTGTCAATTCCGCGATGGTTATGATGCATTTTCAACATACGGTCTGCGGAGATTCAGTCTGGTCGGACCATGATTGAATTTTAGCGATGCGCGCCATTTCTTTCTTCTCTGATATTGCGTCATCTGAAGAAATGCAGATCGTCACGAGATCTCTTAGTCGGCAGTCATTTAAGCATTATAATTTGGCACAACTTCAAAAAATTGCAACAGAAATTTTTTTCGCATCCCACAGTGCATTTCTTTTGAGGTCCCTAGAACGCCGATACATCAAATCACGCTACACTTAGGGGAAAGACATCTAATTTGCGATAAATCAAAGGGTTCCGCCATTGGCTTATTATTGCCCATATCTATATGCACATGGAAACCACATAAATAAAATTAGGTGTCCATACCTAGTGTTTCTGAGATCATGGAATGCAAAATATAATATAATTATAAACTTTTAAAAATTCTGGCAAACATAATTTGCATAAATTTGCATATAAATGGATTCAAAATGGCCGCCATGTAGCCCATTGGAGCCTATGTTTTAACATGATAATCATGTATAAGTACATTTTTATGTCTAAGATGATTTTGCAGGTAGAAGGACGGATTGTATAATTAATGACAATTTTCCAGTCGTTATACCGACATATACGCCTAATTTGCATAAACATGCATATGAATTATATGTTCAAAATGGCCGACATCTAACCTATTTATGACCATATCTCGGGACATGAAACCTGTAGAAAGCAAATTCTGGTGTCTATACCCATGTTTGTTAGGTCAAGGAATACAAAAGTGATATCAGTAGTAACTTTTTCAATAGTACTTTTTAGCATTCTAATATACATACATTGCATAAATTGGCATATAGATTCATGCAAAATGGCAGCCATATGGTCCCTCATATGGCCATATCTCCGTACAGTATATTACACATGACATGTCCTCTGTCACACCAATTATCCTCATATCACCTCGAACAACGTCCATGAAATTGCCTTTTTAGTCACCCTCCCTCTGCACCATTTCCAATTATACTCAGCATCTCTCCTGGATATGCCCAAACCACCACACTCTTGATTCCCTCTCTCATTTTATCTCGAAACCTTGCAACGTTTGGTGTCCCTCTGACAAAGTTATTTGTAACTGTTGTTCAACCCTGGGACATTTAACTCTTCTTCCTGTCTTTTGTTACCTCAAGGCAGTCAATCATACACTGGTCTATATCCTCCCCTTTGTTATGGAAGATACCCTGTCACTCTCCCTCACGCCATGATTCTCTTCTTCTTTCCCCCTTATGTCCTCTACATTTGCTACCTCTACACCTTGATGTTTCACCATACCTTCAGCTGATACCTCATTTACACACATGCACTTTGTTTTGTCCAGCTAACTTTCACTCCACCCCCCCCGCCTCTGTCTCTCTCCAGAACATACTTCAAACTCTCTAAGTTTCCCCAACCTGCTCCCTGCTCTTATAGCATATTACAATGTCATTTGTGAACATCTGGTCGGTGGGGATTCCATTCTGACCTCATTTGTCAGCCTGTCCATCACCATTGCAAACAAGCAAGGACTAATTAACGCTGAACCTTGGTGCAATCCAACTCTCATTTTGAACCATTCATGAACACCTACTGCACACGTCGTGACTGTCTCACATGCTTCATACATATCCTGCACTATCACCGAACACTACCCCCGACTCTCTCCAACAATACCATAATTCCTCTCTTGGCACCCTATCATGCCCTTTTTGAGATCCACAAGCACACATTGCAGCTCTTTTTGCCCCTCTCTCTCTATTTCTCCATGAACATCCTCAATGCAAATATTGCTTCCGCAGTGCTTCTACCTGGCACGAAACCTCCTCACAAATTTGTCACTTCTTTGTCACCCTATCTTCCACAACTCTTTCCAAAAGTGTGATTCTTCACCATTATTTCTCTATAATTACGGTAACCCAAACACTTCCATGCCTCGATATTGTCTGGACAAACTGACGATCCATTTTTCATTCTGCTCATTGCCGATCTCACTTCTTTATTACTGATATCGGTCGTAATTTCTCATTAAATTTGTTTGTAGCATTTATCTACTCCCTCTCCCTCTCCCATTTCGTCCTTTGCACTTTCTTAAAATATTCTGTGGAAAACACACTCTTAATCAGTCAAAACATTTCGTTTTCATCCTCTATTAACCCACCTGCAACTGGTCTTTCCCATCCCACTCTAACTGTTTAGCTAATCAATACATATTATTTCCCCTCCTTTGTGTTAAATTTATCATAATAAATCATCATATGCCTCACTCTTGGCTTTTGCCACTGCTTTCCTCAACTCATGATATGTGTCCTTGTTTACTTTCATCGTCTCCCTGCTTATCCCGCTTCTTCTTTGCCCTTCTCCTGTACGGTCTCCATTACGTCCTCATTCCATCATCATGTCTCTTTGTAGCCCTCCTTCTTCCAGATGATACCCTGAAAAACTTTCTACCTTATCTCTTTACAACTTCAGCTACATCCACCTATTCTTCCAAATCCATTCTCTTTCATTTCCTTACAAACCTTCTCTCGGAACTGTGCGCAGCTTTTTTTCTCCTAGTTTTTACCACCATTAATGTCCGTAAGTGTTCTCTCCCAATTCCAAGCTCAGCTTTAAATATCACCATATCTGATTGTTGTCTGCTACCACATCTATGCTGCAATCATCTTGGCCAACTGAGATCTCGCCTCAAGTCACGTCTTATAGGTCCACTTGTGTTTCATATACCTCCCATCTTACTCTTGATCTACAATCTTTCTAAAGAGGTATTTGTCACTGCCATCATTATCTTTATTTCGCAAGTCCACTGGCCATCTGCCCTTCTTGATTTCTCTCTTTCGAAAACATAAACTTTCCTATATATCTTCATTCCCTCTTTCCCTTCACGAAATTCCCATTCAATCTGCTTCACTATCCACTACCGCTCTTTCCTGATGTACCCTCCGCTCCCTACCTTTTTATCCTTCTCACTAGAGGCAACCTATCCTTTTCCAGCATTCCCGCATCCATATCTGTAATGCGTAGAGCTTAGAACATTTACAACTGCTCCCTAAATCATAACTCCATACGCCATTTCTATCTGACTTTTTTATCACTTACCAAATACATTACTAAAATAACACTCTATGAACAATTAATGCCCAACGACCATTTCTTTTTCCATATAAAAGCAGGCAGGGCGTTCTACAGCTTGAATTATTATAATATGAAACGATAAGCTTAAAGCCGCCAAGTAACAGTTTGGTCTACGATCGAACAAATGTTCATGGTGAAATCTGTCAGCAAAGTTTTTTTCTATTGTCCGCCCAAGACATCAGGAAAACAGCATCATAACCTACTAAAAATTATTTATAAGATGAGAATTATGATGTTTCAAATTAAAAGAAGAGCATCTAGCGGTAGCATGTATGTACATTACCCATGGGGAAATCTCGGGGTCCCCTCTCCCACAACGCAGATTTTACATTTTGCAGCATTCCATACTTGTGTTCACCGCGAGTCACTCATGCTGTGTCTTACGAGTCAATGTCAGGGTATAGATGATTTGATTTACTTGCCATCTAGCATTGGATTCTTTCCAATATTCTTCTCGGTTTTGATCTATCTACCTTTGTTTACGACTTGTGTGGACATGAAACATGCGTGACTCGCGGTGGACATTTACGTGGAACGCTGTTTGAGTGAATTTTTCAAAATGGCGAAAAGTTTCACCGCGAGCAAATTTTAAGGGTACACGCTCAGTAGATAAAAGTTTGTATCTTAAAAACATAGATTGCAAAGAATCTCATGTTTTACCATTTACCCAAAACTAAACTCGCGGCTCTTAAGTGTGATACCATGGTAGTCATTTCAATACGTTATGTACAAATTCATAAAATGGTTCCAGTTGTCTATATTCCTGAAAGCTGAGTAGTATAGGCAGTAATTCTTACAAGAAATATTACAGGAAACCAACGATTACCATCTAGATTAATAGTACGGCAGATAGGGCACGTGGCCAAACCATATGACAGCTATTCTTGCATGGATTTAATATGCCAAACTTATGCAAATTTATGCTAAATTATGTATATAGAATCTTGAAAAGTTACTACCGTATATCCACAATTGTATTCCTTGACTAACAATACATGGGTATAGGCCCCAAAATTGACTTTACACACGTTTTATGTCCCAAGATATGGTCATAATAGATAAGAGTCAGCCATTTGAATAAGTAATTCATATGCATGTTTTATGCAAATCAGGAGAACATGTAGAAACACACGACTGGGAAATTCATTAATTAATCATACAATGCCGTTCTTCCACCGCAAAAATATCTTCTTAGACATATTATGTAGCTTGTAAATGTTTATTTATGCTTAAACATAACTTCAATGGGTTATATGTGCGGCCATTTGAATTCCTTTATATGCGAAAATTTATGCAAATTACGCCATGTCAGAATGTTTGAAAGTTTATGATTATATCATATTTGCATTTCATGACCTTAGAAACATGGACATAGACACCAAAAAATTACTTTGTGGTTCCATGTGCCAAGATAGAATGGACAAAAAATGCCACTCGGCCATTTGAAATTTAATGCAAATTGATGTCTTTCCCCTTATTAGGAAATGTTTGGGACTTTCTAGTCATGTGTTCAGGGACCGTCAAAGAAAGTGCACTGCTGGGAAAGATAAAATAATTCTGATGCAATTAGTTTGAAGTGAAAAGCTAAAATGATGACTATTTGTATACTCTTTCTTTTATTGGAAGTTCAAAGGGTGTTTCTCGTTTCTGTAGACTGCACCCTACCTCCTTCGTCCAACAGACAAGATATGGCCCAATATTTAAAATGATTCACTGACACAGGAATTATGTGCACGCGGCGTCGGTCCGGGTGGGGACAGGGATTTGTACTTGAACCAAAACGGGCGTCGAATATATGTTTATTGAAAACAAGACCAAATAAGCATTGGGGGTGTTTATTTATTCATTTTTTGTCTTTCTGTTTAGGATGATCCAAAGAGCTTGTTATATCTCTTTGGGATGATGTAGTTTCAGGCCATTATAAATAAAAAGCCTTAACAGAATAACAATTCTCACGAGTCATATGAAGGCATCGTGCATGTTCTAGTATACAATTCCTGATTGGAGCACATGGAAACAACATGACAATAAAATTGTCATTTGAATTCGTCACTCTTCTTTTCAACAATGATTCTTTCTTGAATCATTATATAATATATACATAGACCAGGACGTAAACATTTGGCGGTGGGTATGGAGGGTTGAGGCAAGGTAGAGAGATCGGGTGGATGTATATTGCAATGAGTGTTTTTAGTTTTGTTTCACCCCGCTGCATCCTTGCGACCATGCCCCTTAGTCCTTTGAGGAAAACGGTTGTCAATCCATCTCTTGGAACAAATTTCCTCTTTTCTCTTGTTACATCTTTATTAAAGGCAATATAGCCTTCTGATTAATTACCAGATTTACACGTTTCTCAACATTTTCCGTATTAATGTCTGAATTATGAATAAATCACTGACGTAATGCGGATCTATCCGGTCATTAAAAAGAAGGAGAAGTCGGCTATTTTTAGCGAAAATTCATTCAGTCTATGTCTGATTTAATTGTTTTTATCCTGTTTACGGGTTTCTAATATTGTGAACTGTGGAGTGTGGACACACGGGTTCCACTTGTTATTCATTTCTATGGGTATAAGTGCTGTTGCACAGTAGCAGTGGCAAACGAGATTGGGAATAATATGGATTATGTTTTCCGCGCGGAAGCCTTGCTCCTGTAGCGTTTAATCGAGAGCTTAAAGGCACTGGATAACAGTGCTTCCAGTTGAAAAAATCTGAGCTGCATGATTCCCATCTCTGACATGGTCTAAAAATGAAGCCCTGAAAAAATTCCAGTTTAAAACGATCAGTAAGTGCTTTAAAAAAGTAAAAATCATTGAGAGACCATTCCAGCTTTCCCCCATAGACTACTGTGTGCAGAATTTCCTATCGCCCGATAGGAAATTAATGTGCCAATTTGTATCTGCACATATTGTACTAGTGACAGCATTACTGTCCAAACTTTTGTGTTTTAAGGTGTTTATTTGTCCATTCAAACACTGTCAGATATGTCAGATAGCAAAGTTCGACAATTTTTTAAACGTGTCTTCCACCGTTTTATATAGCGTCTTTAATTCAAAAATATATAAAATGTATAATAATCATATCCACCAACAGGGGGCTATCTAACATCAATACTTTGATTAATTATGGATCTAGTTATAGAAGAAAAATGTTGAGCCAAAATGCACGAGCAAAATCAAAAGGGTGTGCATTTAACTTCCAGTTTTCCATATGCGTCAGTGTGTACAAACTTGGGAAAAGAAAGATCAATTTTATTTTTCTTCGAGGAGAGTAAAGTGGATTTAGTACCTTTTAGTATGTAGCTATATGCATTACTAATCGTAACCCTATTAACACTACATCCATAAATTTACCTGCAAAGTCAGTGGGATTTTGTTGCAGTGGTACTAGCAGGTTTAAAATCCACATGGAACTCGCACAGTTTTAGGCTGTCAGCTGTGCTCTTTAGATTGTATTGCAGTCAAATTATTTTCGATGTGATTTCATTTTGATATCAATACTCTTATGTAAAACGTAATTTGATAACAGAAGGTAAATATAACCGGCAAACCATTGCCGAAATTGCTCTGGTCACGGCTGACGTGATTTTTTTATTTTCATTTATTTTTTTTTCGGAAATGATACTCAATTGAAAAATCTTAGTCAAGAAATTGTTATCCAGCACAAAAATTGGACTGAGTTTAAAATAATTTAAGCCTATATGTGTAAAATGTCGCTACGACTACACACATGTCGTTAAATTTCACGTCCATATTACTTTGAAGGGAAAAATCTCAAAATTGGTGCGCATCGTCAGATTTACGCGCGAGCTTACACACTGTAAAAACTGCAGCTTTAGCGATATACACTTTCTCGCTATTACCTTGTAGACGTGTCTATGTGATAGATGTCGTGTTGTCAAAATCACTAACATCAGTGTTCAATTCCTAAACATTAAGTGTCAATGATTTCTGGAAGCACATCTTTGTCATTATATTTGACTAATGTTTGATGACAAGTTTACAAGATTTTATGGCATACCGCTTTTTGAAACAAAGATTGTCCCTTTACTAAACCTGAGATCTTGCCGAGAATTGCCAAAATGAAGTGGATTCCAATACTAAAACGTAATTTATAAAAGGGTTTATGAATAGCTTGTTACTAGGCCCCAAGGAAGAAAAATCCATATTTTGAAATTGATTAGTAACTGGTCTATTGCCTAACACAGTTTTTACAGTTTAGGTATACAGAATCACGTGACTGGCTCAAAATGACGTCATCTTGTCCATCAATGCATCAGCGTCATATCCTAAACAACGCGCCGAATCTAACAGAGATTAAACGTGATTTTGGACATCTATTTATTAGTAATAACCGCATGAATGATTCCCATATCACCGGACAATACGAATCATTATTACCTTTTGTTACTGCAAAAAGACCCATATAATAATAGCGCTTTATCAGTCATTTACCGAAACAAAACGGAACAGGTGTATAGCGATGAGATGCTTATTCTGTCAAAACGTCATGTGTTCATTTTCGTCTAACCTGTTTCGGGTGATTAATACTAGATTAATAGTTCATCCGCAGGTCTCCCAGGAAAAATGATAACAAGGTCGCTATATCAACGAGATATACCATAGAAAACCGGATATTATAGCGATGTTGTGGAATGGACAGAATGACACTGATATAAACACGGATACTACCAATTTATTCATCCATTGACACTGCAAAATTTAATGTGGAATTGATAGCATCAACACAGACAATCGTATGTTGCCAAAGAAACAGCAGTGTGGTGTGATACATAGTATTATTATTAGATTGGCGCTTAATTGAGACGAAATGTGTTGTTACTCTTCATCTTGATGTTCTTGTACGCATCTTTTGGTCAAGTGGCCGATGTACTCACACTTCTACGCCTCTTGATACGTTTTCATTCTTTACACCGTTCTTCAATCGAAATCTCTAAGTTAATACGATTAGTTAACCCCTAATCAGGTGTAACTTGATTTTAAACCTTGTTATATCACACACTTTAAAATCGTTATCAGGTCACACTTGCATGAACCCAATTACGTCAAAAGATTTTTTTTTCGTATTGGTGCTACCCATTATCTTTACAAGACACATCCACCTACAACCTCCCTAAAATATCCTGTGTGTGTGTGTGTTGTGTGTGTGTTGAGTTGAGTGCTAGCTGTGTGTGTGTGCTAGTGTGTGGTTGTGTGTGTGTGTGTGTGTGTAGTGGTGTGGTTGTGTGTGTGTGTGTAGTGTGTGCCATCTGTGCGCTCCGTCGTGTGTGTGTGTTGTTCGTGTGATTGTGTGTGTGTGTGGTGATGTGTGTGGCTGTGTGTGTGTGGCCATGCCCGGGGCTGTGTGTGTGTGGTGTGTGTGTGTGTGTGCGTGTGGTGCGCGTGACGTGTGCTGTGTGGTCGTGGTCGTTGTGTGTGATGTGCTTGTGTGTGTGCCTGTGTGTTTTGTGTCTGTGGTGTGTGTGTGCTGGCATTTTGGTTATGAGGAAGATGAAAAATTTTAAGATAAGACGTATTATGTTACAACGCTAAACTGAACGTATTTTGTTTAGCCCATTTATCCCTATAAAACTCGTTGACAAATAATCGTGCCTATCAATATACCGTATGTGTATGTTGGTATTACGAATAGCACTTCAAAATATCGATATAATTTTAATCAATCAGGTAAAATATCGGATCGTTAATGGTAGCTGTCATGAGTTGCCCTGACTATCCGATCGTACCGGTACCTGACATGCATGTGTATCTGTAATGTAAATAAACAGAAAAAAAACACAACGGCAGAAGTGTTTCCGTAGAACATACTTTCGGAAATGTCACTGATGTTTATGTTACTGCTGTAAAGATCAAGGTGGAATACTCTCTAAAACTATACTTTCTAGAGGTTAAATACATTTTATGTACCTGGATAACATACTGTTACAATTTCAGCGGGGTAAATGGTAAAAATGCAACATTTAAAAAGTGTGGGCACACTTCAGCCGTTTTCAAATGTTGGTCGATTTCTTCATTTGTTCGTTTAGTAATTACATGTACTGTTATTTTTTCATACTTACTTTAAACGATGTAGTCCCTTCGATTTACTGTACAATATTTAAACCACTTTAAAGAGAGCCATTTCAGATTTTATGTTGTTTAAAATGTGACACATACGGGCGAAGAGCACAGCATTTTGCTTTCAAGGTCAACAGACTTAAAAGGTATAATCACATGCAGAGATTATAATTACCCCCAATATATGGTAGGATCATCGGACTATAGGCCCTATGAACTGAGAAAGGGCCACTACGCTTTCCGCTTCACTTCCGCAAAATTAATGACAACCTGCACAATTCAAGCAGGAAAGTGTATACTGTATATTTCACTTCAGACAAATTCTGTTCAAGAAATAGACATTTATTTCGAGTAAAGGAACGTAAAATGAGTTTTATTTTGTGGATAATCCCACTCCGGAAGATATTTACAATGTCTTTTGCGAATCATACGTTTTTTGAGGTCTAATGTTCGGGATCATAATTGATCATTTCATCAATCAATCAATCAATTAATCAATCAATCAATCAATCAATCAATCAATCAATCCATCCATCCATCCATCCATCCATCCATCAATCAATCAATCAACTTAATGAAATGATGACTGAATCAATCAATTAATCAATCCATTAAACAATACTCTGACACTCAGCATTACTTTGAACTTGAAATTTACCGACATAATATATATTATATCGCAAAGTATGCAATGGACCAAAATGGGGTCATTCCTTCCAAATTTTTATCTGCTTGGCACAGACGTTACACTTACAATAATTATAAAGCATCAAATTCCCAGTTTTGTTTTTATTACGTGAATAATTTCAAAAACATGTTGAATATGTTTACATTTTTATCAATCAAAACTAAATGTCTGCATACTTGTAACATTGCAAACATTACTTTAATCACCCACCATTTCCTACTTTAAACAAGCGGGACATTAAATTTAGTAATCTAATATAGGACTTTAACTTCATTAGTCACAAACCGCTCACGTACGCCAAATCGCGGCTGTCGTCTGGGAAAGAATTTGTTATCAGAAGCAATTAAAATGAGGAGTTCGTTAAGCGACCTGGAATCGTAATATCTCGAAATTTTGATTACACGAAGATTGTGTGATTGCTAGGTGATTCCAGTAAATGAACAAAAGTGTGTCTGCATGTAATTCGGCAGTTGACGTGAAACTTGTTCAGTTTTGTTGATTTAGACACTTATTTGTTATTTGTGATTATTTGGCCGTATAGCAACATAAAATGTTACATAACCTTGGGAAGGAATTTTGAGTTGGGATAGTGGTACAAAATAAAAAAAAATGTATATATATATGACAAGAAGAGATGAAAACAAAATCAAACCAATAACACCACCCTAACAAATAGAAAGGCGGTGGTTTACCCCCAAAATTATGTATTCGTGGCAAGTAAATCGAAGCGCTAAAATGGGATTCATAAATTTATCATTGGTCGTGCTGACTTCACGTAAATTAAAAAAAACGAGGAGGGGGGGGGGGGTTATAAGAGAAAAAACAAATGCATAAAATGAATTTATTTTCCGAAGTTTGCAAGTGATCTGAAAATAAACGAGGTGAGTTGCAATAAATTCGTTTTTTTTCTTTGTAATCTCAGTGGCACTTCCCTAGAAGGATGTTCTAATTCTTCTTGCGTGGGTAGCGATTAACTCATAACTTAAATAAATCACACAGAAAAAAAGATCATGACGCTAAAGAATACTTGGACATGGACGTTTCCTAATGGGTAAAGGGCGAGTTTTCGTTAAGCCTGCTGTACAACCCCACCCCGCCCTCAAAAGTGAGAAATAAAAAGAATACATGTATATATATCATACCACATGCTAAACGTTTTGTTATTGTGTGCTGCGTTAATTAATACTTCCTACAAAAATCTAATGGTGGATACCTCTTTAATCTTCAGAAGGAAGTAAATCCAACATTCACAAGGTTGCAGGTTTATTAAATTGGTACAAACCTACCTCATGTCTAAATAAATTTGAAATAAGTATATCTAGTGTAATTTTTCTAAGTAATTGTTAATTAAACATGCTAGATAATTATTAAATTTATGGGTCAAAAAGCTCGGCATTAAAACATTTCTATGAGTATACTATGGAGCTGCTTATATTTTTTTAATTGAAGTAACCTTTTTTCATATACATATTTTCTCCATTTCCATTTTTCTCTTCCGTAATATCTTAATCTAAAGAAGATGTAATGAGATTGTGTTGTATCTTAAACGCAGTTTATGTAGGTAATATATTAACCTACGGTATAATACAGCTAATCAACGTATATAAAGTGTATAGTTTTATATAAACACAACAAAAAAGTAACTACCCCCCTTTTCAACACACCATAACTTTTTAACAAAAAAAGTTTGTGGAAAATAATTTGGCAAGAGTGTTCCTACACTCATTGACTAACTTCTGTGTGAAAATGTGATTGGTCTGTTGGGTCATGCATGAATGAGCATGCATTAAAGGTGAAAATGCCACTTTTCAAAAGTCACAGGAGTCATCTCTTATGCCAAAATAATGGTAAATAATGGCATTTTTTCCTTTATTTATAAAGTGTGCTCACTCAACCATGTCATGGTTACAACCTCTTATGTTCGTACAACACGTAAGGATACATTTTGCTGAAAAAAAATTGGATTTAAATTTTTGCAGTAAATTTAATGGATTTTACAATTTCAAAATCGAGAAAGGGTGGACATTTTTAAATTGCGCTCACCGAAGCGTAAAATATGCAAAAAGTGTCAAAGGAGGTATGAGAGGATCAAACGATAGATGATTAACATAAATAGCGATTAATCATTCACCAAAAACAGAATTTATCAAAATCCTGCATCAAAAACCCCCCAAAATGACCCTTGTGACTTTTGAAAAGTGACTTTTTGCCTTTAATATGTGCTCACTCATGCATGACTTGATGGACCAATCACATTTTCTCACAGAATTTAGTCAATTAGTGCAGGAACATCCTTGCCAGATTACTGTGCTCAGCACCGTTCTTTTTTCAAGTTATAGTATTTTGAAAAAGGGGTTAGTTACTTTTTTGTTGTGTTTATAATGGTGTGCTGTAGGACAAGAATTTGCACCGTTGCTTTATACTTATAAAGGTAGTGTGTATCTCCGATAACACGGTATAAATCATATCACCCAAAACAATTCTGGCCACATGACGTTTCAGAAGAGCGCCACGGGGTTGAATACAAGTAAGGAAAAAAAAAACACTCGTCTTGTCGTTACCATGGCAATGCACGTCTCGTTTGGGTCCCCGTTTCCTCTCGAAACCTGTGTTGGAGGAAACGTGCAGTCTACTAGACCGATCAGGAACCGGAAGTGACGAAGTTCACGGATCCTTCAACAAAACCGTTTTGGGGGCTGGCTACGAGAGGAAAGGGCTTATCGGAACATCTTGACTAAGTTTAGCAACTGTAAGGTTACCATAGCAACTAACTACCAAAGTTGTTTTGATCAACGAGGAGATATGAAGTATTTAAATTCAGCCATTGACGTAAACATTTTGCTCGTTGATATTGTAGAGAATTCTTAGTGAGAACTGGTGGTGTCCTTTCAATATATTGATGTTTTTTCTTTTTTCAAGCATGTTTGGCATATCGAAAATAAACATTATTATAATTATGATGTGTGATTTTGAAAGGTGTGGAATTCTGCTCCCATAAATCCGGAAATCAAATCAATGGGAATGCCCACCTTTTAGTAAAAAAAAAAGAATACTCTTTTTTGTTTCAATGATACCGACAAGCGTATAAATCATCGCATTTCGTATTCGTATATTTTAATTTCAATTTTATTCACATCACTTAAAAATGAAACATACAAATAATAAGTAGAACATGTGCAAATGAACACATATATCAGAAAACATAATTACAATACACAGGAGATAACATAGACTTAGCAGTGGATGTAGGAGATCAATAAGGCTTGTAAAAGCCTGACAAGGCAGATCTCCGGATAACTGCAAGTGTACACAAAAATAATGATAACAGACATTAATAAACAGAAATAATAGTACGATATATAATCAGTAGGTAAAGTAAACGTCGTGGACGTTACCCCCCCCCCCTGCGGTGAACATTGACGTATATTGAATTTCAGATCTTGATAATTAAAAGAGTTTGAGATGTATTTTTACCACTGTGGTTTAATTATCTTATTAATGATTCAAGTATATTGCATTCTTTCGGGGACTGTGTGAAACTAATAGAATTAGTTGTAAAATGACATGAGGTATTTTTTTCAAGGAAGATTAAAAAAAGTTGAAGGATTTACTTTGCAAAATATGGTGTAGTAGAGAGTTCCAAATTTCAGGTCCTCTGTGTTTTATAGATTTTGGGGCAAGAGAAGTTTTCGGATTTAATACTTATAAGCGTTGCGGGTTTGATGGGAGTGGATTTGATTGTTGTGATTAAAAAGGGTCGCAAGGGTAGAAGGAATGAGATTCAACTGCAATTTATACATAAATGTAGCTGTTTGAAATACATTAATATCAGAAATTTTTAGTAATCGTAGAGCTTGAAAGATGGGGTTAGTATAATTATGTGCGAGATAGCCGGAACCTGAACATATTCTGATTGCCCTTTTTTGAAGTAATAATATTGAGTCGATATTGCGTTTGCAACTTGTGCCCCACATTATGTTACAGTAGGATATTTTAGACAAAATTGGTGAATTGTAAAGCAGTAGTAAAGTTTTTTTTAGGGAGTTCAATTTTTAGTTTATTTATGATACCGATGGTTCTAGAAACGGATTTTATAATATTGTTGCAGTGTGAATTCCAGTTTAAATGTTCATCTACGATAATGCCTAAAAAATTTGCATGGGGTTTTCGTTCAAGATTTTTATTACAAAGAGTTATTTTACAATAATCATCATCAATAATGGTATTTGGGCTTTTAAACACAACATAGACAGTTTTATTTAAGTTTAGTGATAATCTGTTACTACGGAGCCAGTGAGCGATTTTAGGTAATTCATTGTTGATGGTATTAATCAGAGCATTAAAATTTCTATTTGAAAAAAGGAGGGTCGTATCGTCTGCGAATAAAACATAAGATGATTTATATATGTCTTAAATTATCTTATTATATATGCCTTAAAGGTTCCAGGTTAGGGTCAAATAGAAATATTACCCTCTTTGACGCAAATGATAAACATGGGTAGTTGGTACTTTTTTTTACACCTGTAATTCAAAATAAACACCCATGTTCTGTGTGTTTATGATATACGAAATCACGTTGGGTACAAATTTTACTATGCGTCAACGCAGCGATGATTCGCGAATTCGCCTCTATTTCAAAACTATATTTGGAAAGAAACTGTGATTGACTCAGCTGGCATTCTGTGAAGTTTAACAATATAATAAACCTTTTACACTTCAAATTTATTAATCCGGGTGTATTTGAAGAAAAGCATAAATCTGATACGAACAAATCTAAGATTGTAGATAAGGTTTGCGGAGAGTACACCGTGTGAAATTTCTTTGAGATATGGTAGCTCTTAAAAGAGCCCACTCTACGATTGTTATAAATTTATTCTAGTCAAGTGTCAGACATACAGGTTGTACTTTATTTTTTAAAGAAAGTGAACAGTTCAAACTTTGATGATTTAATTATTATGAAGATTAAAAAGTGTGAATTTACAGTAAATTTGGAGTAAAAATGCTCATTTACACCCTTTTACCCTTTTTGGATGATTTCGATAACAGTAAACTTTTGCTCCTTTTGAAGAGAGTAAATAAAAAAATGTACACTTATTTCAACAATATGTGTCCGTTTCAAATGAACATATGTCGTTATTACGATTATATCCATAATAAGCATGCAATTTCCATAAATATAGCGACATATTATAATCGGTGATTTTCCTTCGTTTGTATCCATCCAGGTTCAAACTCAACTGCAGCGAATTTTGCATGTCTCGTCATTCCAGCATCAAATACATTCCAACATGAACCCACGGACAAAACGGGAGAAATACTGGCTGTAAGGAGTGGTGACGTCATCAACTCAAACGTCACTTTCGAGCGAGTCCAGTCTTTTGGTTACGGTAACGAATTTCCCGACAATTACGAGATTCTCGTACGGCACGAGAATGCAACCTGCCTGGAGTTGCCGTTAAATGTCAGTGCGGGTGGAGCTTATTCATGTGTATTAAATAGTGGGGTGGAACCAACACGTATAACGTCATTTCTACAGTCATCAAATAGTAAGTGAAATATTTGAAAATGTTACTGTTGATACTAATGCTACTACTAACCATTTAAGTATTTTTACGACTATCGCAACTAGTATACTGTGTACAAGGATATTGCTATA
>JZLH01S0232561.1:28566-39168 GCA_001188425.1 Eucidaris tribuloides | reverse complement strand
GCCAAATAATTGAAACTCGGCACATTCAAGCAAAGTATATGATATATTTCACTATCAGACAAATTCTGTTCAAAAATAGAATTCATCGAAGTAAAGAACGTAAAATGCAGTTTTATTTTGTGAAATCCCATCCTCCGAAGATATTACAATTCTTTTTCGAATCATACTTTTTTGAGGTCTAATGTTCCGGATCATTAATTAGGGTTAATTTCATCAATTCAATCAATCAGATTAATTCAATCAAAACAATCAATCTAAACAATCAATCAATCCATCCATCCATCCATCCTCCATCCATCAAATCAATCAAATCAACTTAATGAATGATGACTGAGATCAATCAATTAATCAATCCAATTAAACAATACCGAACCAGCAACTCTCTAACTTGAAATTTACCGACATAATATTATATTATATCGAAATATGCAGGACCAAAATGGGTCATTCACTTCCCAAATTTATTCTGCTTATAGACAGACGGTTACACTTACAATCAAATTATAAAGCATCAAAATCCCAGTTTTGTTTATTACTGTGAATTATTTAAAAACATGCTGAATATGTTATCATTTATCAATCAAAACTAAATGTCTGCATACTTGAACATTGAAACAATTACTTTAAGTCACCCACCATTTCCTACTTTAACAAGCGGGACATATAAATTTATAATCTAATTATAGGACTTAATCATATCACAAAACCGCCTCCACGTACGCCAAATTCGCGCGTCTGTCTGGGAAAGAATTTGTTCATTCAAAGCAATTAAAATTGAGGAGGTTCGTTAAGCACTGGACTTAGAATCGTAATATCTCAAATTTTGAATAACTACGAAATTGCTTTGATTGCTATGGGTATTCCAGTAAATGAACAAAAGTCTTCTCATGTAATCTCGCAGGTTGACGTAAAGCGTTGTTCAGTGTTTGTGATTTAAGAAACTTATTGTTATTTGTGATTATTTGCGTATTATAGAACATTAAAATGTTACATAACTTTGAAGAATTTTTGGTGGATTAGTGTTACAAAAAAAAATTGTATATATATAGACAAGAAGAGATGAAACCAAAATCAAACCAATAAATATAAAACAAATATAAAGCGGTCCGTTTACCCCCAAAATTATCTTATTTGTATGAAGTAAATCGAAGCGCTAAATGATTCATAAATTTATCATGGTTCGTGCTACTTCATCGTAAATTAAAAAAAACACGAGGGGGGGGGTTATAAGAGAAAAAAACAAATGCCATAAAATGAAATTTATTTCCGAGGTTTGCAAGTGATCGAAATAAAACGAGGGGTTGCTAATAAATCGTTTTTTTTTTTACTTTAGTAATCCTCAGTCACTTCCCTAGAAGATGTCTGATTCTTATTGCTGGGTAGCCATAATCATAACTTAAATAGATCACACAGAAAAAAAATACATGACGCCTAAATGAATACTTGGACTGGACGTTTCCTAATGGGATAAAGGCGAGTTTATCGATACAGCTGCTGTACAACCCCACCCGCCCTTTAAAGGAAGAAATAAAAGAATACAGTATATATTAATGGCTAGTACAGCTTCCGAAGATGTTCATTGCCGTCCACAGCTCGGTACATATACGCTTGCTAGGATCGGAAATTATTTCACAGGCGTTTATATTTCCCAGCACAGAATATATTTTCGGAACTGTCTGTCGCCCTCGCTACGGTTTAATAGACCAATGTCCGTCTGCTGATGTGTTGGCTATGGAGAAACTTTGTGACACGCACAAATCCGCTGATAATGTCCTTTCACTTAAAATCATAACTTGGGTCAACTGATTATTTACCTATCAATATTGGAAATGTAAGATAAAAGACATGATCGTTCACATCCATACCAAAATTTACCGACACGCGAGACTGATTTGGTTCATTGTATAAAGTTCATGTATTCCTTCCGCCATCGGCGTAACTTTCATCCAACCACCGTGAGATGCGCGTACGTCATACGTGTTGTCATCGTATAGGCAATCGTATCGTCTGCTAAAGTGAGTCGGTGTTATTTTCTTGCCTCAACACAACACCGAACTTAAAATCACCGACTGTAAGCGTAATCAAGGCCATCTAAGATAACAGATATCAATGTAAGGAATGTAACCAATCTTTGACGTCAGTGAGTTATATTTCCCTTCGTATCATATATTCTCCTCAGCGCTCGCGTTGGATGACAATATAATCCCTTGCGGAAAATATAACTCCCTGACGCGTCAAAGAGAATTGTATATCCCCTGACCAGTCAATATTGATATAAATATATCATACCACATGCAAAACGTCTTTGTTATTGTGTTGCCGCGCTGCGTTAATTAATACTTCCTACAAAAATCTAATGGTGGTTGTTGTTACCTCTTTAATTTTCAGAAGGAAGTAAATCCAACATTCACAAGGTTGCAGGTTTATTAAATTGGTACAAACCTACCTCATGTCTAAATAAATTTGAAATAAGTATATCTAGTGTAATTTTTCTAAGTAATTGTTAATTAAACATGTTAGATAATTATTAAATTTATGGGTCAAAAAGCTCGGCATTAAAACATTTCTATGAGTATACTCTGGAGCTTCTTATATTTTTTTAATTGAAGTAACCTTTTTTCATATTCATATTTTCTCCATTTCCATTTTTCTCTTCCGTAATATCTTAATCTAAAGAAGATGTAATGAGATTGTGTTGTATCTTAAACGCAGTTTATGTAGGTAATATATTAACCTACGGTATAATACAGCTAATCAACGTATATAAAGTGTATAGTTTTATATATAATGGTGTGCTGTAGGACAAGAATTTGCACCGTTGTCTTATATTTATTAAGGCAGTGTGTATCTACTATAACACGGTATAAATCATATCACCCAAAACAATTCTGGCCACATGACGTTTCAGAAGAGCGCCATGGGGTTGAATACAAGTAAGGAAAAAAAAAACACTCGTCTTGTCGTTACCATGGCAATGCACGTCTCGTTTGGGTCCCCGTTTCCTCTCGAAACCTGTGTTGGAGGAAACATGCAGTCTACTAGACCGATCAGGAACCGGAAGTGACGAAGTTCACGGATCCTTCAACAAAACCGTTTTGGGGGCTGGCTACGAGAGGAAAGGGCTTATCGGAACATCTTGACTAAGTTTAGCAACTGTAAGGTTACCATAGCAACTAACTACCAAAGTTGTTTTGATCAACGAGGAGATATGAAGTTCTTCAGCCATTGACGTAAACATTTTGCTCGTTGATATTGTAGAGAATTCTTAGTGAGAACTGGAGGTGTCCTTTAAACATATTGATGTTTTTCTTTTTTTCAAGCATGTTTGGCATATCGAAAATCAAAATTATTATAATTATGATGTGTGATCTTGAAAGGTGTGGAATTCTGCTACCATAAATCCGGAAATCAAATCAATGGGAATGCCCACCTTTAAGTAACAAAAAAAATAAATAAATACTTTTTTTTCAATGATACTGACAAGCGTAATCATCGCATTTCGTATTCGTATATGTCTTAAAGGTTCCAGGTTAGGGTCAAATAGAAATATTACCCTCTTTGACGCATTAAACATGGGTACTTTTTTTACACCTGTAATTCAAAATAAACACCCATGTTCTGTGTGTTTATTAGACGAAATCACTTTGGGGACAAAAAAAAGCGATGATTCGCGAATTCGCCTCTATTTCAAAACTATATTTTGAAAGAAACTGTGATTGACTCAGATGGCATTCTGTGAACTTTAACAATATAATAAACCTTTTACACTTTAAATTTATTAATCCGGGTGTATTTGAAGAAAAGCATAAATCTGATACGAACAAATCTAAGATTGTAAGGTTTGCGGAGAGTACACCGTGTGAAATTTCTTTGAGATATGGTAGCTCTTAAAAGAGCCCACTCTACGATTGTTATAAATTTATTTGATTCAAGTGTCAGACATACAGGTATTGTTCCCAGGAAGAGGTGTTTGTGTCGTTGTACTTTATTTTTTAAAGAAAGCGAACAGTTCACACTTTGATGATTCAATTATTATAAAGAGTAAAAAGTGTGAATTTACAGTAAATTTGGAGTAAAAATTGTCATTTTCACCCCTTTCACCCTTTTTGTGTGATTTTGATAACAGTAAACTTTTGCTCCTTTTGAAGAGAGTAAATACAAAATGTACTCTTATTTCAGCAATTTGTCTCCGTTTTAAATGAACATATGTCGTTATTACGATAATATCAATACATAGCATGCAATTTCCATCAATATAGCGACATATTATAATCGGTGATTTTCCTTCGTTTGTATCCATCCAGGTTCCAACTCAGCTGCAGCAAATTTTGCTTGTCTCGTCATTCCAGCATCAAATACATTCCAACATGAACCCACAGACAAAACGGGAGAAATACGGGCAGTAAGGAGTGGTGACGTCATCAACTCAAACGTCACTTTCGAGCGAGTCCAGTCTTTTGGTTACGGTAACGAATTTCCCGATAATTACGAGATTCTCGTACGGCGCGAGAATGCAACCGCCCTGGAGTTGCCGTTAAATGTCAGTGCGGGTGGAGCTTATTCATGTGTATTAAATAGTGGGGTGGAACCAACACGTATTACGTCATTTCTACAGTCATCAAATAGTAAGTGAAATATTCAAGCATGTTGATAGTGATATGGATGCTACTACTAACCATTTAAGTATTTTTACGACTATCGTAACTATTATACTGTGTAAAAGGATATTGCTAGGCCTACTTTTATTAGGACTGGTAATATTGACTGTTGATACCACCCCCATCTACTACAACAACTATTATACCACTCCCCCTCCTTCTCCTCCTCCTCCTCTTCCTCCTCCTCCTCGGTTCCTTCTCATCTTCATCCTCCCAATCTCAATACTACAATACTCCTCTACTACTACTTCTTCTCTTCTACTAACACTACCACTACTTCTTCTCTTCTACTAACACTAACACTACTTCTACTAATACGACCACGACTGCTACTATACTTCTCTACTACTACTACTACTACTACTACTACTACTACTACTGCTACTACTACTACTGTACTACTATTACTACTACTTCTTCTCCTGCTGCTGCTGTTACTACTACTACTACTACTACTACTACTACTACTACTACTACTACTACTACTACTACTACTACTACTACTATACTACCACGACAATCACTACTAATTTCTACACATACCTTTGCTGCTGTTAGTCACATTTAGAATTCCACTGACTACGTTTTTATTGCTTACTTAAACACATTTGAATATCATTCAAAGAAATCGACAATATTAAGTCACAATTCTTGCTGAAAGCAAAGAGACACCCGAGCAATAGACACAATTTAATTAATCATTGAAATTTTTAATATTCAATGAATTCGCTACTGGAGAAGGAGGGTCTATACAGCGTGGCCCAAAAAGAATGCTACAGATGCCATCGTTAATTTCTTCAAAATCATTCACAAAATGTCATTGGTGATTAGTTCAGCGATTAGAACATTGTTTTTCCAACAATATGATACCATGATCATTGATTTTGAGTAATTCGTTTGGGTCCTGCGGCCATTATTCCGAGGCAATGTCGTTTCCCAAATTTGCCAATTTTTCAACAGCGGCGGTCATCGGAACGCCGAGATATTCTGGCGTCTCAGCTTGCCATACCGGACAAACCGCTGGAATGCCCTCGCTTTCATAAGGAAGACGATGCGCGCTACATCTTCATTGTCTCGCAGTTCGTCTGATATGGCATGCTGAGACGCGAGAATATTTCGGTATTCTGATGATCACTGGAGTGTAAAAACTAGTAAATTTGGGAAACTACATTGCCTCCGAAAAATAGCCCTCAGATCCAAACACCTCAATCAAAATTAATGATCATGGTATCATTTCGTTGGAAAAAAATGTTCTAACCCTTGAACTAATCACCAATGGCATTTTGTGACTGATTTTGAAGAAATTAACGATCGCATCTGTAGCATTCTTTTTGGGCCACGCTGTATATATATTTACATTCTAGTTCCTGAAAAATATGAAACTAAGATGCCATTAAAAAGCTAGAGTTAATATTGTGGCTGTTTTTGTGGATGGTGTGTTTATCGATTCTATATTTCATTTTTTTTTACCCGGATAGAACATTATTTAGACCGACTATCGTTGTTGATATGCAATGAATATTTTCATAGTGACAATCATCGTGGCGTTTCCAAAATAAGAACAGAATATGTAAATTAACTATTATCTCCTTATGTTCGTACAACCTCCTGATAATGTATCCTGCCGAATTTATGGCAATGTATTAAGGTGTAATAATATCGCATATATCCACTACTATCATTTTTTATTTACTTTTTACATATCAACCTCCCAACAGCACTCGTTAGACCACTCAGACGGACTATTAGAGTAGGCTTAAACGAGCCGTTTCGACTGGAAGTAGCGTCGGACAACAAGAAGTTGGCGTGGCGAAAAGACGACGAACCTGTCGCCGACTGGAGGAAACAGTCTACATTAGATATTGACCGAGCGCACGTGACCGATTCGGGAATCTACGAGTGTCACGTGTTCGGTAGGCGCGGAGAAGGACTCCATGGCCTTATTGAGGTGATAGTAAGAAGTGAGTGACACCTGTACATTTTGATGTGATATTTAACTGGACTTGCATGGGTGTATGCAGGGGGGGGGGGTGGTTAGGACGGTCATACGACCCTTCCCGCACAGAAAAATAAAAATAGATAAAAACAAGAAGGTCCACATTTTTCCCAAACGCAGTTTTTTCGAGGGCCTTTTCACAACGATATAAATGGAAAGGCATTGATCAGGTACATTTTAATAACATCTTGCTGTTTTTTCATTGTGAACAGGATTATGATCACGACCAACCCAGAAAAAAATTCTGGATACACCCATACTTTGTTTTCCAGTATCCTTGTTCTCGTACTCAGTTCCACTTTCAGAATGTAGAACGGCCCTTATTCAATGGAGAGCAAACGGTACAATGAAATACAATATGTCAGTGACTTGGACAAACCAAGCTTACATTACATGTATTTTATCTAAAGCATTCAGAGTGGGTGTTCATGATAATTATATTTGTTTCTTTAGTGCCGCTTATCAATACCTTCTTTGAAGAAGATGGGGAAGGGTGGGGGGACAACTGGAAACCTGGATGTATGTACAAGATTTGCCAAGTAATTTTAATGATGAATGTGGGTATAGTAATATAATCAGCGCTGTTGGTATAACATTTTGAATATTTATAAAATACTTGATAGAAACTCAGTTTTCAATTGTCCTCAATAAACAGAAACCAACATTAAGTTTGTATGACATGAATTTAATCAAATCTAAGTAGTTCTTGTAAGCCAGGTATGTGACGGTTTTCCTATTTATATTTGTCTTAGAATTGTTTCAAACTTAAAAATTTTCTTTGGGTTTTTGTTTATTTCTCTGTACTGTAAAATGTGTCGTCGAATAGCTGTTGCTATAGATAATTTATATACCTCGTACAATTTGGTGACTATGAACACGGAACTATTAAACACTTAAATTGCCGCTTTCACGTTAAATTGTTAAATTATTATTCGGAAAAGAAGTTAATTTACGTGGATAAGTGGATAAAAGCAGATTTTACAACAAATGCTAAACGTTCAAACGAGAGAGACTTGTAGTAATTCTTAAAATAAAAACTCGAAAACAATTATGACTGAGAAGAAGTGACCCTTTGCGCCGCTTCCGCTTCTTATACTCAGGCTACCTATTTTGCTAAATTGACATTATTTTTTATAAGAAATTTTCCCATGCAGGAAGTTGGATATTTATAAGTTGTGTGTTCTTGATGAACGAAGCAGTTTATTACTTCGACATTATCGAAATTTGTTCAGAATTCCCTGAGCGCAGTTTGTGCATGGAAGCGTAGGCCTATATGAGAACGTTTAATCATTGCGTTGAATAAAATAAAAATCACTTTGATAGAGTATTATGTAGAGGTGTAGTTACGGGGGCCTTTGGGGCACGGGCACCACAAATTTCTTGTGCCCCACACCTACGTGATCCCAGACAATAGACAAATATGGGCATGAGAATAGAGTTTATGAAAAAAACATTGGGAAAATCACATAGGGGACAATTGACAGGGACAATATGGTTCTTTGTACCACAAGGGAAAGGAGAAACCCAGGCCGCTCTAGTGCTCCCTCACTGAAACGTCGCTGAGCAAATTGTCGACACGTCCGTGTAAATCTGTGTGAAGTTGCACTGACTATGATTATCTATGCATGTAAGGAGGGTGCTTAATTGTGCGTCCGTAAATGACAGGACCCTCTAATCTTCTTTCTGGACCTCGCTAGATAACTTTATGCAAAGTAGCTATAGGTTTTACGTCAATTGGTCCGTTTCGGTAATTATTTTTAGTGATAAAAATGAGTCACATGGCCGAAAATAGAACATTATAAACGGGTACGAAAATCGAATGTAAGGCCTACTTCTATACAATTATTGTTTCCTGTGTAATCACCGACAGCGAGTTCAGTGTGGCCTAATTCAAGAAGTAATGTTTTTGGACCAAAATAAACAAACATGAGACATAATTCATGTTGCCTCTCTAGGACAAAATATTAAAATAAGTTAAATATTGGGAAAGATGTAACCAACTTGTCAGAACTATTGGCACAATAGGGCATGCAGTGCTTGACCTCTCAGGGGGCCTTTTCCCCTCAATCTTCGAATTTCTGCTCCCCCCCCCCCAGCCTTTGAGTAAAAAGGGGCAAGAACTCCGTTTTTTATGTCTTATACATTGTGGCAAGTATACAGGGGTGAATCCATGATTTTTTGCGGGCGGGGGTGGTCGTGACTATATCGTTGGACCTTTTTACAATGAAATGTCCAGAATTCTTTTCTGGGTGGGTCGTAATCATAATTTTTCGGACCTTTTTACAATGAAATTACGACAAGATGTGATTAAATTGTACCTGATTAATGCTTTTTCGTTTGTGTCCTAGTGAAACGGCTCACGAAAAAACGTGTCTCTTGAAAAGGTGTGGACCTTTTGAATGTTTTTCTTGGGGAGGGGAGGGGTGTGGTACGACCCTCCGAACCACCCTCCCCTTGCATATACACCCATGGTTTAGTTGTAATATTAGCATAAATATAACGGTTTAATAGTGTGTAACTGCCCAGGTTACGATTTATCCCCCGGTCTGGTCATATTGTGTTTGTAAATCCATCATTTCCACTTGTCGGTGATAATCCCCGATTTCGAAGTGACTCACGCCAACAGCTGACGATGCCAAGTCCGCAACAGAATGACCGGGATGTGAAAGTGTCACAAAGTGCCACAATGGCATCGCTTATTACATGGTCTTAGATACGGATTTACAATCCGCGTTCTTTGTCGCAGCATACAGTCACAGTTTCCATGTGGTTGAGTCTCGCCACAAACCAGTAAGTGGAAAGAAACAACGCAGTATGTGTCATGAAATCCTTCCAGTGTCGTCTTTCCCGAAAGACTTGAAAGTCGTCCAATTTTTTTTTTGTGAAAGGAAACAACCAGTGGTTTAAAGGCAGGGAATAATAATAATAATAATAATAATAATAATAATAATAATAATAATAATAATAATAATAATAAGTTTTTTTTATATATATAGCGTATAACAGATAGAATAACAACATGTTCTACATTGTATGTATGATGAAAACAAAACAAATACACGTAAGAGAAATACAATACGAGAAAGTACATGTACATGTATAGCTTAGTTGGGCATTGAGTTCATGTGTACGCACCTAAGTATAAAATAAATGTTTTTTTGTTTAAAAGAAGCCTTAAACTTATCTAGATCATCAAGATTTCTCATAGAATTAGGAAGTGCATTCCATAAAACTGAGGAAGCATGTGCAAAAGAACGTTCACCATATGTTTTAGTTATGATGGGAGGAACAACGAACAAACCCCTTGTGCTGGATCTAAAAGTACGACTAGGCTGATATAGTGTTAATAATTCAGTCAAATATGACGGGGCAATCTTGTGGAAACATTCATATGCAAAGACTAACAGTTTGAACAATATACGGGAATGGACAGGAAGCCAATGTAAGCTACGTAAGACAAGGGTGACTGCTTCATATTTTCGAGTTCTAGTCAGTAATCTTGCTGCTGAAGTTTGAATTGTCTGTAGTTAGTTATCTGATTTGTCGCTGTGGTAAACCAAGAATAAGGCTGTTGCAGAAATCAATGTGACATCAAACAAAAGCATGTACTGACTTTTCAGTAGTGGATCTATCCAAATAATAACATTTTATTCCAATTCTATACAAGGCGTACGAAGCAGCGCGACATTTATTAGATATAAAATTCTCAAATGTCAGCCGATTATCAAAAAATAATCTGCTAGCATGAATTAATGTTCTATCTAGCCTAGGTCCAATGTCTTATGTCTTTGTGTTACATGTACTGTAAGGGTCTGAAAGAAGACTAATAGATTAGGAAAAATTTTGTCTCTATGAGACAGTAATCCACATCAGAGTAACTATCACTGTAATTCCACTCAAACTGAGTTTCTAGCTCCTATATATTGTTGAAGGTTCTTATATGGTATT
>JZLH01S0232561.1:13923-23923 GCA_001188425.1 Eucidaris tribuloides | reverse complement strand
CAAGGATTCTCCTGTGAAAATCTTGTAGTCAAACGTTGACTCATTCTAAAATAAACAATGTCAATATCACTCGTAGCAGGGTAACCTGCTGTGTGACTCTCTATGGGGCTTATTTTTATCGTACCCGGATAAAATTAAAATAATGCTATGTTTATGCTTGATTCTCCGTAAGTAAACAAATTACAGACAAATCCTCCCAGGTGGGAGATCCACTCCTGTTAGTGCATAGTTGGTACATATTTCAACTCATTTGGTTCTTGAGGCATTTTCAAGTGTTTCCAATCATGTCACTAACCTTTTATAATGGTGATTTGGCGTTATTTATGTATTTGTCGTGATTAAGTCGAGCCTTTATTTTGAGCGGATTTATTAATGGGTTTTGTTAATGTAGGCTTAAAGTATAGGTTTCCTCTTGTATCGATAAGTCTGCTCTTCTACTGCATGTCGCGACGATTCAGATCTTTTCTCTTGTTTATTCATCATTAATTGGTCTATAACCTTAACCGCCAACATGACGTAATCGTTCTTCGAATCGAGGAAATAAGGGATTTAAATTCAAGGCAAGATTTTCATTAAAATAAAAAGAAATCGTAAATGTTATGCATTATGTATACATTATCCACTTTCATGAGCAATATTTTCTACACTGTTTTGATATTATTATCTGCAGTTGTTTAACAACGTTTCAAAGACAATTAAACTGTGTTAAGCCTGTGACATACCGTATATCATAAACAACTATACTAATATAAGTGAATTATGAAGAAAAGTTACGTAATTACATATCTGTAGTGATAACATCCAAAGCTGACACCTCCACAAGGCCATCTGATTTGCGAATGTATAAACAGTGTATGTTAGTGTGCGCGCGTGCGTGTGTGTGTATGTGTGTGCGCGTATGTATGTTTGTGTGTGTATGTGTGTGTATGTATGTTTGTGTGTGTATGTGTGTGCGTGTATGTGTATGTGTATGTGTGTATTTGTGTGTGTGTGTGCGTGTATGTGTATGTGTTTGTTTGTTTCTGTGTGTGTATGTGTGTGTGTGTATTTGTGTGTGTGTATGTGTATGTGTATGTTAGTGTTGTGGTATTTGCTGCGTGTGCCGGTGTATGTGAATTTTTTCTATGTGTTTGTTGTTTGTTTCTGTTGTGTATTGTGTGTTGTGTTGTGTGTGTGTGTGTGTGTGTGTGTGTGTGTGTGTGTGTGTGTGTGTGTGTGTGTGTGTGTGTGTGTGTGTGTGTGTGT
This sequence comes from Eucidaris tribuloides, assembly GCA_001188425.1. Classification (NCBI taxonomy): domain Eukaryota; kingdom Metazoa; phylum Echinodermata; class Echinoidea; order Cidaroida; family Cidaridae; genus Eucidaris; species Eucidaris tribuloides. The sequence continues at coordinate 22,678 of JZLH01S0232561.1, read as the reverse complement.
GTGTGTGTGTGTGTGTGTGTGTGTGTGTGTGTGTGTGTGTGTGTGTGTGTGCGTGTATGTGTCTTTGTGTGGGTATGAACAGGGATACGCAAAGTTTCAATTACGTATGCAACTTTGCCCTGTTCTTCTGTGAGGTCATCTACTATTTTGTCAGTTAGCCGCAGCGAAACGTATTTCCCTAACTTGTAAATGTTTTAAGACATCTGTTACATTTAATTCTAAGTGTTTCTTACATTTTCAATTTTGGATAAACTAAGTAACTTATTTCGTTGTTATTCATCATTTTTCAGGTTTGGGAAGCGATGCTTTTGGTCAACTGGGACAATTTCAATGCAGTCGAGAAGTGGAAAATGCGACGAATTGTGAGGGCGTCCTTGTCTGTCTCGGCTATCCGTACGGTTGCTCGTGTGCGTCCGGATACACCGGCTGGGATTGTCAGGAGGGTAGGTTGAGGCATTCTATGATTATTGTTTGTGTTTTGCGGCACTCGTTCCAACTTTTGTTCTTTGTTTCTCTGTTGTTGTTGTCGTTTTCGTTTTAGCTCCCCCACATATTCCAATTCCTCTGTCATATGTATGACAGATTATGAAATCTATTACTTCGCTATTAATTGACTTTACTACCGATTGTATACTCTTGTTTTTACTACTCTTACTACTACTACTACTACTTCTTCTTCTTCTTCTTCTTCTCCCAAATCATAACGACGGGAATTTCTAATTATACAGTGCATGCATGGATATTGTACTTGGATGCTATAGATGCTTAGATGCTAATTGTTGTAGTTGCTTCATCTAATTTTGCAGTCCTCCATCTACATTTGTTCGCATGAAGTAAATCAAAATCAGCAAAATGCTACATGAAATGAGCAACGAATACAAAATAATTGTTAATTGATTTCCCCAACATGTGGACAGCTGTTTTCGCTGTGCAATGTTTTCCTGTCATTAAACATAATGGTTCATTACACGATCATCGCACAATATCAAGTACATATTTTGTGTGTTTGTCTGTCTGTCTGTTTCATCGTATTTAATTTTCTTTCTACATGTATGTGTATTGAATTTGAGCAGTATACTTGTCATTTTTTGGTGTAGGTTAGAATGGTTAAACCAAAAGGTACCCTGGGTTAACTTCTTCGGTCAAGCTACATTAACTGTGATTACATTGTTCTGACAAATTAGAGTATATACATTTAATGAAATAACCGCCAAAATACGACTTAGAACTATGTTAATTTATGTGTTAATCTGTAAAATTGTAAAATTCATGATTGTATCCCCAGGGGAAATAGATTCAGACTTTTTCTTCAAATTAGCCGGACAAGCAAATGACTAGTTTTGGTCGGTGCGATGTATATAGGTCTGCACCCCTTGACACTGACATTTCATATACTAATTAGCTAGCAATGTCAGTCTATATTCGTCATTATCTATTTCGTGCACTCGCTGAGGCCAAAGTTTTCCCTCCTTGTTTACTAGTTTAATCATGGGAAGCTGTTTCCTGAATTTGAGCTGGGGGTACTATGTCACATGATGATGACGGATAGGGGACATGCTGTAGTTTATGTCCTTGCAAACCATGGAGGTTGCAAAACACACATAGATGTATACCTTGTGCTTCAAGGTGAAATAAAATGTTGGCAAATGCCATTATGTTAAGCTAATGACTAAAACACAGAGGCTTGATGAGGTATATGTTTGTCCTGGTTATGTGATGTTTTAGTATACCGGAGCCAAGCGTGGAATGGGGCTTGTAGCTTTCCCAATAATACAGTATTTTCCCTCCTAGCTGCCTCAGGCGGTTCCTGTACAAATGTTACAAGCACGGGCCTAAATCCTGGGGATGGGGTATAGGCTCCATCCATCTGCTTCTGGAAAGAGGGGGTGACTGACACAAACATCTCCATTCTCCCCACTCTTTAAAGAAAAATAAAGATTTTATGACGAATTTCGTAAAAGCAAAATTTCAGGACCTTTGTAAAATAAAATGTCAAGTATGCCCTAAAATCCGTTTCTAGTGGTTTGTTTTTGTTTAACAATAACATTTATTATAATCAGTCTTCGGAAAGGACTTTCAGAGAAACGTGACCATGATGAGCTATGCGCTCACGAAACGTTGCTCCTTCGGGTTTGCTCACCACCCCCCCCCCCGCAACCCTGGTGCCGGCCACGGGACGCTTTACATCATGCATGTGATGATGTGATGATCATAAAACAGTGATGTTGGCAAAAACGGTCAGACTCACAGATGTACAACGCATTTTGCTGACTTTTATGCAAAACGTGGAAGGAAAAGGGCGTTTCCACTTCTTCAAAATTGATGCAATGGTTTCAAACTTACCTGCATTCTCTACTAAAACTAGGTTTCAGTCCCCGAGAGCCATCTTAAACGCCCACCCCATGAGGGCGATATTAATGGAGTCATCATTTTGTGAAAGGAAGTGTTCGTGATCGTCTGCTAAAAAGAAACAGGCCGACAGACGTAGTGATACACGTCATTACAAATTACACCGTATCAGGTGGTTCAAGAATGGGCCGTGAAAGTTCGGCACCCGCCTGCCGACACCCTTCTCTTTTCCATAGCATTTTAATATGGAGGATTTTAAGGCACACAGTCAGGATAGAAGGGAACAGCACACTCTCTTCATTCAAACAAATGTAAATAAGGACACAATGTGTTTCCTACAGTGGAACGTTAACAGCTCGATTGTGCAATGAAACACGGCATTTGTTGCCCTCTTAAGTCTCGAGACCTCCACCACGGCATTGCACAACTGGACGTTAACGAATATGGCCCTGTATTTTGAGACTAGTTGAATTTGCTCATTGACAGTGGGCTTTAAACTATTTGTTGCTTGATTGAGGGATCAGTTAGTTGATTGATTGATTGATTGATTGATTGATTGATTGATTGATTGATTGATTGATTGATTGATTGATTGATTGATTGATTGACAGAATGGTTGATTGATCGTTTTGGCTTTCTAATTATTCTGTATTTGGGGTCCACAATGGTTCATTTCCTTATTTACATTTCTTTTATTCAATTAATAACTGTAATGCACATTATTGGAATTTGCACCATATTATTTTCATTATCATATCAATTAGTCATTAGAATATTTAATCTAGATGCAGCATTTTCTTTTTCTTCTTTCTTATTATAGTATTTTTCTTTTCTTTTTTCTAAGCGCGTAGAGACTCTGTCAAGGGTATTATGCGCTAAATAAGAACGGATTGATTGATTGACTGATTGTACAACTGAGAAATGCATAACAGCATTATAAACAACATCACATTCTATGATTCTAATGAATGATGTGGTGGTGAAAATAATATAAAAGAGGCAAATTCAATAAAAGATTTGAGTACATTACTACTCAATCTATTAATGAACATTTAGACGGTAAAAGGGCTACATCGGGAAAGATGGGGTAATGGATTATATTCAATACCTGTGATTTTAACAAATCGGATGTTTAAACCTGAGGTAAATAAAATCTGCTATGGCAATGGAAGGTGCGAAGTCATTTACACACACAAGACTAGATCCACGTGATGCGGAGACACGGTCGTCCACCTTGATGAGTGGTGGCATCGCTGGGATTTCCCGCCTTATTACATCCCATCCTATGACAACATCGTGCCCGATTTAAATTGACCCCATCGTTGCCAACTCTGCGTTGCCAACTTGAGAAATTAGAAAAAAAAAGAAGAAAAATCAAGATGATAACGAACCATGACCCTGGCGACAAAGATAACATTACGTACTTCGATATCTTCTTCCTGCATTGCTTTCGATTGCCCTATCGAAGGTCGTACGAATTGAACTTAGCCCCGATTGCATTTTGACGTCATCATGTACAGTTTGTGTCACAGATTATGGTAGTTTTAAAGGGAAAATGTGAGAAAGTAAATACGGACCAGTCGCGTGTGAAGTAAGCTAACACAATCTAACAAATCAGTAAAAACAAATGACGTTCGCTTGTTTTATGTGTATAGGCAAATGTATATGGCGAATTGCAGTTTAATCACACAAAGGCATTGCACAATGTACGAAACAGAAATGTTTCATTAATACACGTATCTTTGTACTGGCGTAATTCTGTGAGTGAATCCAGTTTATCTAGGGGGGTGAATGAATAGACCGTCTCCCCTTGATGAACATGATGATATCATGGAATTACGACAGTGGTTTTTTTTTTGGGGGGGGGAGTTATAGAGAAAATGGAAGTATTGAATGGTAAATAGAGAAAGAAAGAATACGACGAGTTGCTTATGAACCAAAGCTAACACAGATGTTCACTCGTTTCACAATATGTAGCCTACAGGTATACGGTGAGTTGACAGTTAAATATTATAACAAATTTAACGACGATTTTACACAGCTCATAAAACTGGAGCGTTTCCCCTTAATGTTGTTGAATTCATTTCATAACGTTTGGATGTATTCTGTTCTCTCTCTCTCTTTTTTATCTCAGAATGTGAAAGTGGAAGGTTTGGAGCCGACTGCGATCAGGTGTGTCATTGCATGAACAACTCCCTCTGCCGTCGTGATACGGGAAGTTGCGAGATCGCCGGTGGGTGTGCAGAGGGGTGGGGCGGAAGCAATTGTCAAGGTTTGTATACATTGATAGAAATAACTGAGGCGTTTAGACGCAAAATAGACTGACAGGAATTTTTACTTAAATATGAGAGAAATACTACAGTATAGTTTCAAGGACAAGGACCATGCATCTTCTAATACCAGGTGCGTAGATCCTGGGGTGGCAAGGGGGGCAGTCGATTTGCCCCCCCCCCAATAATTTTGACAACTTGAAAAAATCATAATATGAAATGCAAGGATTATGTTTAGAAAACATGGAAAGAACTGCAAAACCATTTAACTTAGCACAAAATACTATTAAACATACACAATTTTCAATTTTTCGGCGCGCTTCGCGCACAAAATTCTATATTGCAATTTGGCGCGCGTAGCGCTCCAAACAATTTTGACTTTTGTTCTACTTTTGCCTGCCCAATCCGAAAAATGGATCGACGCCCCTGTCTAATACCATTCACAATGTCAGAAAATAATATACTGCCATTTAAAAGCAGTTTTGAAAAGAGCCACTGGGTCTTCATATGGACTATGAATTTCAAATTACGTTTTGACGAAATTGTAACTTTGTGGGTTAGCCTAATTGATTTCTCGACGGCTCAACTTCATATAAGTTGTGTCACTTTATTTTAACTTACATGGTACAACACAGTTAATTCCGAGTAGAGGCATGATAAGTTCTCGATAGTGGGCACTTTCATTTCAAACCGTAGACGAAATATCAAGAACTTTTCATGGCTCTTTACCCGGAGTTATTTTTCTCTTGTATTATCAAAGATTATTATGTGGAAATATTAAATACGAATGGATTTTATTTGTACTTGGAGTTAAGTATAAACCTTGGCAAATTCATTTCCTGCACTAGCGCCATTAACCAGTGGCCTGAAAACAAAATTACATACACAATTGCATTTATTTTATCTGTAAACGAGATGAACAAATTGTTCATAGAACATAGAACTTGCGTCTTTATATTTATTTGAATTTATGATATCATTATGATTATCATATTTTATCATATAAATGATTTATATGATGAAATCTCAACTTCTGACTGTCTTTAAGTTGATAGGAAAACAGTTTTCATAACTGGCATTGCTGACCTGGTAATAATACCATACATATAGGCATAATACGGCTAAAGGTTTAAGAATAATTTTACAGTGTTTGAACAAGGGGACCAAGTTGGTACATAAAAGGAAGTGGTTTAGAAAAAAATACTTTCTACATTAACCTGAAAAAAAAGATATGTACATCCACTGATCGTCTCATAAGGGAATGGTCAGTGACTAGACATTAAATCACAAACAGGAAACAATATTTCAACGCTGTGGTTTTACCCGATTTATCAATTAATTAAATTCTGACGGGATTATGCCACGTGCTCAGAATGGCAGGTGCTTTTGTCACCGGTACCCCACCGATGCAACGGGGAACTAACCCCATTACCACCCCGCTTGCCAACGTCCCCCAGTACCACACAGATTGGTAATGAGTAGAAGGGTACACGTCATGTCAGTGCTGCAAATAACTTATGTGACACATACACAAGAAAATTTAAAAAATGCCCCAAACCATCAAAGCAAAAATAGAGGAAACTGTGATTATAACCCGATATATCCCTATATGATGTATTTTTATTTAATTGAGTGCATGGGGTAAATCTGAAGTCAATTTGCATAAGAAAACTAACTGAATCTAAAACTTTAAGAATCTTGGCAGTTACGTTTTGATAAACCGTGCAGATATTTAGCGCCATTCCATATACTTTTAGCCGAGGCATCTGTAGGCCTAAGCAATTCGTAATTTACAGATTCAGGTGTTTCCATGTCCTTTGTAATTGCATCTCGTATAAAAAAATCTGCGGGGTCGCAAACTCACTTCGATGCGGACCAATGATATTATTGGTAATCTTTCAGGCGCGTTGGTGCGGACTCAATCCGCCGTAAACCCGTGAGTAAACTCCGTATGAAATTTTTAAAATAGAAAAGATATAAAGAGGTTAAAGAAATGATGAAATACATTTTTTGACTTTTCTCCTAAACACTCACAGTTCCAGCACCAAGAATCGTCGATTTCACTTCGTCCAACGACACTAACTTGGGTACGACCGCGACGCTGGAATGTTCCGCCTTGGTCGATTTCACCGACGTCCAGCTGTCTCTACAGGTGATGACGGCGGAAGGAACGAACCTCCTTCCGGTAGCCGTGAAACGCGATGTCAAAGGTCAAGTACATACGGGTATCTTTGAGGCGCCAATCACACAGCCGTCGCAAAGTTTTACTTGTCGTCTGTCGACAGCAAATGACAGGGATACAGTGAGCATCACGGTGACAGGTTACGGTAAGTAATTTCATTCATTAATTGGAAGATCATTGGAAGATTGTGATTTTTTTAAATAAGAGCAAACATTGATTCCATATTGGTTCACAAAACGTTTGTCAATATTTACTTGTTTTCATTAACTGTACACGATAGAATTTTTAGACCGAAGTCACACCACCTTCCCCAAAACAAACAAACAAACAAACAAACGAAATCTCAAAGAGAATGATGTACCATAAATCGAATTCGAATCCCAATACGCTGTATCTCGTACCTTTTGGGTTCTCAAACTATAACTACGAGTTTATCAAAAGCCCTTAGCATGAGGTATAACATTTGCGATGATCTATTTATATCCTGGCACTTCTTCATAATTTTGGTGTCAAATTTGGTGTATGATCTATAAGCACACTCTTTTTCCGCAACTTAACCCGTTGCAGACGATTTGATTTCACTATAACACCGTACATGCAAACTTAGTCTCCAATGGGCTAACTGCAGGACATTATAGATTAAAACCAAGCGCAACGACAGTGAAAACAACGGCAGCAATTCCGGTCAGGGTCACAAAACCATTGTCAACAATCCTGTTTTAAGATCACAAATTGATATTGAGAATGACACACTTTTCCTTTTTATCTTTTTATCATGGTGAAAAGACCTTACCTATTGGGCGTGTCATAAACCCCACCCCGGCCGCTTTTACATACGTCGTGTATTGTTCGTTTTGTTTTGTTTTGTTTTGCATGGGGGGCGGGGGAGGTCCCTTCTGAGCAGTTAAGTTTAGAGTTGGGTTGGGGTAATATCGAGTGCCGTGCATAACCCAGGTTATAATAGGAGTAATAGCATCAAATAGGGCCCACATATCAATAACAAAGTAAAGTCAATAGTTGTCGCCGCTTTCATACTACATACCCAGACTCGGGCAGCTGGTTGTATATCTAAATAATGCATGCATGGCAAGATATAATGAAACTTTGTGAAATCTCTTTACACACCACCTTTTCAAAACAAGGATCACTCACGTGGCCTTTCATCATACGACAGGGCTGCCATTTAAAATTGTCATTTCCCCCTACACGGCATAATTCCCCTACGCTCTAACCCCCACTTTTAAAGCAAGCTTTCCCCTACAAAAAAATCCACTTTTCACCTACGAAACAAAGTTTTCCCTACAAAATAACCTAAACAAATGCAAGAAATTTATGTTTATTAAGAAAGTTGACGTTTGCAGTTTGGATAATCATACTAATAATACGGTTTCTGCGCCTGAGGAGCGACCAACTGCATGGGACAATTGGATTTAACCAAATAATGTCTAAAGACGAATATGTACGTGAGTTTGTTTGGAAATCCTATTAGGATTTAAGAATATTTTTAAAAAATTGTCAGAATAAAATTCAGATACATGAAAACCCCACATTTCCCCTAAAATACGCTACGTATGGTAGGGGGTTTCCCCTACGAGTGGCATCCTTTGCGAATAATCGTTTTGACGGCACATGCAATCGATCAAAACAGACACCGTCTCGTAATGTTTACTTCCGAACGAAAAATGAGAAGTATGACCAAATAGTCAAACTTTATTTCGCAAAAATGGAAGAAAACGAGAAATGGGGAGCTACATGTATGTAGTAATGATACCCTCATGGCAACGAGTGTGCGTCATAGAAATTGGGGCAAGAAATAAGGTTAAATAACATTGATGACATTAATATCCGTATCCCCGGGCACTTTGCGATATTCTATGACGAAGCTTTTAGTAAAAAGGGGGTGAATTTTCATCCTGCAATCTGGAGTCATGGGCACGCAGTATACAAGTTGCTA
>JZLH01S0232561.1:383-13873 GCA_001188425.1 Eucidaris tribuloides | reverse complement strand
GTGGTTCACAAAACGTTTGTCAATATTTACTTGTTTTCATTAACTGTACACGATAGAATTTTTAGACCGAAGTCACACCACCTTCCCCAAAACAAACAAACAAACAAACAAACAAACAAACAAACGAAATCTCAAAGAGAATGATGTACCATAAATCGAATTCGAATCCCAATACGCTGTATCTCGTACCTTTTGGGTTCTCAAACTATAACTACGAGTTTATCAAAAGCCCTTAGCATGAGGTATAACATTTGCGATGATCTATTTATATCCTGGCACTTCTTCATAATTTTGGTGTCAAATTTGGTGTATGATCTATAAGCACACTCTTTTTTCCGCAACTTTACCCGTTGGAGACGATTTGATTTCACTATAACACCGTACATGCGAACTTAGTCTCCAATGGGTTAACTGCAGGACATTATAGATTAAAACCAAGCGCAACGACAGTGAAAACAACGGCAGCAATTCCGGTCAGGGTCGCAAAACCATTGTCAACAATCCTGTTTTAAGAATCACAAATTGATATTGAGAATGACACACTTTTCCTTTTTATCTTTTTATCATGGTGAAAAGACCTTACCTATTGGGCGTGTCATAAACCCCACCCCGGCCGCTTTTACATACGTCGTGTATTGTTCGTTTTGTTTTGTTTTGTTTTGCATGGGGGGCGGGGGAGGTCCCTTCTGAGCAGTTAAGTTTAGAGTTGGGTTGGGGTAATATCGAGTGCCGTGCATAACCCAGGTTATAATAGGAGTAATAGCATCAAATAGGGCCCACATATCAATAACAAAGTAAAGTCAGTAGTTGTCGCCACTTTACTACATACCCAGACTCGGGCAGCTCGTTGTATATCTAAATAATGCATGCATGGCAAGATATAATGAAACTTTGTGAAATCTCTTTCGACACCACCTTTTCAAAACAAGGATCACTCACGTGGCCTTTCATCATACGACAGGGCTGCCATTCAAAATTGTCATTTCCCCCTACACGGCATGTGTATTTTCCCCTACGCTCTAACCCCCCACTTTTCACCTACAAAAGCAAGCTTCCCCTACAAAAAATCCACTTTTCACCTGCGAAACTAAGTTTCCCCCTACAAAATAACCTAAACAAATGCAAGAAATTTATGTTTATTAAGAAAGTTGACGTTTGCGGTTTGGATAATCATACTAATTATACGGTTTCCGCGCCTGAGGAGCGACCAACTGCATGGGACAATTGGATTTACCCAAATAATGTCTAAAGACGAATATGTACGTGAGGGTTTTGTTTTAGAAATCCTATTTGGATTTGAGAATATTTTTTAAAAATTGTCAGAATAAAATTCAGATACATGAAAACCCCATATTTCCCCTAAAATACGCTATGTATGGTAGGGGGTTTCCCCTACGAGTGGCATCCTTGGCGAATAATCGTTTTGACGGCACATGCAATCGATCAAAACAGACACCGTCTCATAATGTTTACTTCCGAACGAAAAATGAGAAGTATGACCAAATAGTCAAACTTTATTTCGCAAAAAGGGAAGAAAACAAGAAATGGGGATCTACATGTATGTAGTAATGATACCCTCATGGCAACGAGTGTGCGTCATAGAAATTGGGGCAAGAAATAAGGTTAAATAACATTAATGACAGTAATATCCGTATCCCCGGGCACTTTGCGATATTCTATGACGAAGCTTTTAGTAAAAAGGGGGTGAATTTTCATCCTGCAATCTGGAGTCATGGGCACGCAGTATACAAGTTTGCAACCTGTGTTGTTTCTGCGTCTGATGCAACCACTGATCTCCTCACTATTATAATCCTTTTGTGTTCAAATCGCTACCTCATTTTCAAATTGAGGACGGTTTTATTAATCGCTCCCCAGATACAACAAAAATATGAAATTGTTTGTTTGATTATTTTTATTTCCGTAATCCGTAGTGTATGGACCAAGCACATCAGGAGCTCTAGCAGCGCATTAGAATATATTTGAATAGTGTTTTGCGCTTTATAAATTTTATATTATTATTAATCACAAATAAAATACAATACATAACAGCAATACTATTTACAATGCATGGTATAGCTATAGCCCATTTCAGCGGCATTTACAGAATGCCGCTGTTCTTCCATGGGGTCTGAAACTGTAAAAGGTGTCAGGATACATTTGTTTTGCTTTGTTTTGTTGTCTTTTTTGCTTTTTTCAACCCAAACGATGATTTTTGGTGGTCTTTTTACGGAACAAAACAAGGCAGAGTTCCTTTTTAAGAAGAAATTTAATGGAGTCCGCGGTTTGTACCGCATATGTTAAGCGTCGAACTATGTTTTACCGCCAGAAGGCAAGAGGGGGTATAAAACCTTGTATTGGGTGGATCAGGAGTATACTTACTAGCCCCAATAATTTGGTTGGTGGGAGGACTGGCAACTCAGAAGCTCCTCGATTATGACACCTATGATGTGGGTTGATTTGAACCTCTTGGTACACTCTGACACTTTCGCTTCCTTAAAATGTGACAGAGTTGATAACCCGAATGTTATGCTTTGGTGTAGTTATGTCAGTATCTATTGTCTCATGTTCATTATTACTTAAAGGCGTGTAGTGATGGCTTTTGAAGTTGTGTGTACATTGCCCCCAAGTATATGTGTGTTTTTAATAAGTGACTCAATATATGAAAGTGTTTCTTTTTGCTGATTGTAAATAGAAAAAAATCTTTCCGTTAAAGTGATAGGCTAACATTGTGGAGCTTCAATTTAAAGAATGTCAATTTTTGATATCTCGACTACATATTGTAAGTTTCATCGATGGATCAATATAAACTCAGGCCTAGAAGATAAAAAACAGATTGGAAAGTTACACCTGCAAAATGGCAAGATTCATGCGGATGGAATAAACAATTAAAACTCGGGCGCTGAGTCTTAAATAGGCAAGTAGGTGTACACAACGTATGTATCTAATGCGAGAAATGGAGACATGTGAATCCGATAACTTAGGATTCTCACTTGTTTTAAAGCATAAATAATCATTTTGAAATACAATTTTTTCAGGGCGTCATGTTCAGACGTTACAAAACAATGGTAGCATGGGGAATCATGCTAGCTCAGATTTTTTTTTTAACTGTGGTAATGTAGGCCAGTACAGTTTAGTAACGCTTCTTCAGCATTTGTTACTCCAAGACACTTGGTATACATGATACCATTATAGGATTATTTGATATTATTTTTTCAAGTGTGTTACGAACAAAAATGTCAATTCTGAAAAGTCATTCTGAAGCAAACTTTGAATATGTTGTAATCATAGAAATATTCACGTATAAAAATATGCTATGCGTAATTGCGTGAGCAATTTTTTTAAAATCTAAATCTTTACTATAGGCCTACTTAAACCTGATAATCGTTCTTCACTAAGACAAATCAACAAGAGAAACTGATCGTGGATAATTTTATGGTTATACCATTAACATGTTAAACTGATCAGCATATTTTCTGAAATACTAAACAATTTTATATTTGTTCAACCACTTAGAAAAGCCCATCTTTAGCTTCAGGCTCCGGATCGTAGAGGGCGTCAACAGCAAAACGCGGTCGACCGTCAGGTCTGGAGACCCATGAACTCACGAAGTTAGACGATGGCGGTGACGGCCTGTCCACGTCCCTTACATTGTAAAATATCGCCAGTCAGGCGCTACGTTATGGCTAACTGCGGGTGACGTCACGTCTCCACCGCTGACGTATGTCGTGACATCACTGATTAGTCGAGTAAATTATGAGTTCGCCGTGGTCGCTGTGCGCCCAGGAGCCGGTGGTCAAGGACCCCCCAAGCCCCTCCATATCTGCTCGAACGAGCTGCCGTGGTAAGTACCCTAATGTGGCCATTTTAAACAAATCATGGCAGAAAGGCCAAATTACTAGTTCTGCAAGTCACTGAGCAGCCTTTGGTCGATACAGTGTGAAGGAACTCCGTAGAGTTCGTAATCTCATCAGTTTGTGATTTTCTTGTTAAATTGAATTATGTTAATAATGTTAAGTTTGAAGGCAAGCACATTACGTTCGCGGACGTTTCGTTATTTTTCGCACCGTCTTTGTAAAACATGGAAAAACATGTGTAACATGTAGTAAAATGTTGATGCAAGTGTTCATAGGGATTCTTTTGAATAATCACATTGTTTTTCATACTTTTCTTTTCCGAAGAAATTTAAAAAGTCAATTTATATAAATTACACACGGCAATTAAGAAATTAAACAAAATACAATCGTTAAGACCTGCGCTTGTGTTATTCAAAATTCTCAATGGCTGGCTTTCAAATTTCAAGATATTGGCATTTTTTCAGTAGAACGCCCAAAATTATGTAAAATAACACCGATTTTTAACTTTGTGTTTAACATGGCGTTTACGCTATGATTTAACCACGGAATACTTGAGAGAATTCGATGATTTTACGGATAGGTAAAATTTCATATTTATTTTTGCATCCACTAGTTCCCGATTCGATTCCAAACATGCAACTGTCGCCGGTAGAGGGTTCCTCAACATCCTTACAAGTCACGTGGGAACCACCGGTGGAAAGGAGATGTACGGTATCATATTACGTCATTTATTACGACGTCATCGATATTGACCAATGCGACGACAGTATTTCGTCACCCGGCAGTGACGTGGCCCAATCAGGTTTACTCAACACGACGTCGACAAGCATCGTCATCACCGGCCTTCATGAATATTCAACGTATAGCGTATCGGTGGCATCGGTGAATGACGAAAACATCGGCGCCAACATATCGTCCACCGGTAGAACGGGGGAAGACAGTAAGTGAACTTGGACTTCCCTTACTAGCATTTACATATGGAGCTTACCTCCCGACCCCCCCCCCAAAAAAAAAATAATAATAATAATAATCGAAAAAAAATCCACAACAACCAACCAACCAACTAAACAAACAAATAAACAACAAACAAACCAACGTGGGATATTGACAATTTCCCGAAAATGGGCAACAAACTATACACATTACGAACGTACTTGACGATTCATTCACTCTTCGTTTTCACCTGAATATAAACAAATGACATAGAGGTACTTCTTCACAATTTTCATTCACCCGATAATACATGTATTGATTTAACATGCAATCGTCCGTCAAAACAATTAACATTAACTAACAACAAACATAAATATAATAAATTAGCATCAATTTCATTTCGTTTTACTGCACAGGTGAAGGTATTCTTTTCAATGAATTTAACAAAAGCCATAGGTTGTCAAGAACTCCCTAGATTGTGAACGACAAGGGCGTAGCCTGGGGGGTGCACTGGGTGCACGTGCCCCCCCCCCCGCCCCTGGCAAGCAATACGAAATTTGCACCACTTTTTCTGCTTTCAACGCCTGATTTACTCAACTTTAGTTCCACCTCCCTAAGATGTGCACCTCCCCATGTCACTTTAGTTCCACTTCCCCAAGATGTGCACCTCCCCGTGCCCAAACCAGCCTACGCCCTTGATATAAAATATAACAAATGAAAGGTAGCAGGTGACACCTTTAAAAGGCAAAATAGCTATGCGGGCAAGGGCACCTTTAAGAACGCAACATAACAAAATATTAATTAATCGGACATAAAATTACACATAAAACATAAAAAATGCACGGTAATTATGAATAATGAGTGTACTCGTTAGGTTATAGATGACAAGACACTGTATAACGATAAAAGCACAATAGTAAAAACAATGAAATTAAAACAGTACTGAAATTATCGAAAATTACAATTGCACAGATTAATGACACGATTCACTGGCGTCGCCACGGAGGACTATCCATCGCTAGTGGGGATGAGGCATTGTTTCACCCCACATACGATGGACCAGCCTTCGCTGAATAACCTAGATGTGGAAAAAAAAATCATTTTTCGAAAAAATGGGCAATTTAACATTAAGAATATAAACATACTAATACAGATATAGATCCATGGTTCATAGAGTATGCTCAGCAGACTTTTAATTTAAACTTTAAAAAGAATATATGACATTGATAAAATCCAATTTTATCTGATTTTGTTTTTTCTTTCAGGACCATCCGCCGCTCCGTCACCCGTGGATGTCACCGACCTCTCGGCCAGTGGCGTCGCGATCCGCTGGGGCGATGTCCCGTGTGGTCATCGTAATGGTATGATCAGAAACTACCTCGTCATGCTGCGAGGGGCCGAACAAGGAACGCAGATCGTACCGGCCGAACAACATTCGTACCGGTAATCATACTTCTAAAATTGAAACAAACAAATGAACAAACAAAACAGAATCGAAAAACAAACTTTCATTGATGATATCTCTCGTGTTACTGTAAAACAATTATTGCTTTGGGAAAGGTTGCAAAATTGATTGTCTGTACTTCTATTTATAATGACGCATTACCTCTCTTAGAATTCGGTATAGTGATAACGTAGTTATAGTAACGAGAGAGATTGTGAGTAAAAGTTCTGTTGAGCTTTCGATTTTTTTAAAAGTTTGTTCTTCTCGTCGTAATCCAGCCCACTAGAACGTCGCCAGAACGACCTGAACGTAAAGTAGAACGTAACAATGCAAGACAAAGGCGATACTTTCGTTTTTGATGACTTTAGAAGATAAAGTGTCGACAATTTAGCGGTTACCGGGATGGAGGAAAAAATGCAATGTTGCATCCTCTGTCTCCACTTATCGTTGCACCAATATTCGTGTGGAGCATAGTCGGGACCCACCTATATCACTTTCAAAAAAGGTGGTTTTCAGAACTATTTTGTAACAAAAGGGGCACCGCGACTCAAGGGCGTCGGCTGGTTTGGGCATGGTGAGGTGCACATTTGCAGAGGTGGAACGAAAGTTGTGCCTCCTTGTTTTTGAAGCTGAAAACATAAAAAGGGCGCAAATTTCTTTTTGCTTGCCTCACCGTAGGGGGTGGGGGGGGGGAACGTACACCCAGTGCACCCCAACCAATGCCCTTGTCGACACAATTTTCACAAAAGCGCGAATCCAGATAGTATTTTCTTTAAAAAAAAAATTCTACATTAAAATGTTGCATTAAATGTGTTCTCGCTGTTGTGACAATTTTGTTTTCCTTCTGGTAGGTTTCCCGTCGTCCAGGAATGCGTTCTCTACAATTTCACGATATCGGCGCACAATTCGGTGGGCGTGGGACCGGAGAGTGCAGTGATTCCTGTAGTAGTACCAGCTACCGTGGGTAAGATAAAAGGGGAATTAAATAATGATGAACCAATTTGTAGATTCGAAATGCATTCTTCCGTTGTACATTCGTAAACATCTATGCACGGAATGATGAGCAAGAAAAAGGGTTTTAGTAGGTCGGATAACAATTCAGTATTTGTAATCTTCAACCGTGTTTCTATTAATCGGTCAAAGTTCAATCGGTTAATCACTGAATTGATAAGATTAATAAACAAGTTGACAATTGAAAACTAATTTAATAAACAAATAAAACATAGAAAGAAAGAAAAACATGATCAATCAATCAATCAATCAATCAATCAATCAATCAATTAATTAATTAATCAATCAATTGATCAAAATCAATCAATGAATAAGTAAGTAAATAAATAAATAAATAACCAACGTACATAAATCATTTCCTTCTAATTACAATTATTTTTTATCTTAGTTCCCGGCACAATTCGCAATCTCTATACAAGTCCACGAGCTACTTCAATACAGCTAACATGGCAGCCGCCGGTCCAGTCCGCGTGTCACCTGACCTACGTTATCCGTTATACGGCCCATCTCATCGACCAGTGTTTGGTACAATTGACCGAGAGGCCGGTCGAGGCGGGAGAGACGAACAGTACAAGTTTCGCATCACCGGCCTGGAGTCATACTCGACGTACGAGGTGGAGGTCATCGCACGAAATGCTATCGGCGAGGGGGATGCTGTGACGAGTACCGTACGAACAGCGGAATCAGGTAAATCAAGTCTGTTGTATATTTGGGAGGATATTATTATGATGAGGTGATGAGATGAATAATAAGAACAAGAACGAGAAAACAAAACAACAACAACTACAAGAAGAAAACAAGCAGAAGAAGAAGGGGAGGAGGAGGAGAAGGGAAGAAGGAGAAGAAGAAGAAGAAGAAGAAGAAGAAGAAGAAGAAGAAGAAGAAGAAGAAGAAGGAAGGAAGGAAGGAGGAGGATAAGGGAGGAAGAAGAAGAAGAAGAAGAAGAAGGAAGGAAGGAGGAGGATAAGGGAGGAGGAGGAGGGGGAGAAGAAGAAGAAGAAGAAGAAGATAGGAGGAAGACGAGGAGAAAAAGAACAAGAAGACATAAGAGGAGGAGAAGAACTACTACAATATTAAATTTTTAAATTTTCAGGATATTTCTTCTATATGTTTGTTTTAATTTTCGATATTACCAGTAAACGAGATATCTCGGGCTGGGGTCTACGGAGAATAATTAGAATAACGGGAAATAAGATTAAATTAGAAATAATATAATGGTTCTGAGGATGTGGGCAATCAAGTTCACGACATACTCAAAACTATTACACGGTTACCTTAAAACGTCCTTGTTAGCTTACCTTAGATTGGTGTTGCATGCTTCTTTAAACTAATTAGTCCTAAAACTTTGTTTAGTTTGTTTGTTATGGAGCAGAATCCGTAACCATAGATATGCTTTCAGAACTGTATTTTATTTCATATATACTTGAAGATATATATTTTTATTCTCCTAATCACAGTGCCGGGGAATGTATCTCAATTGAATGTAATCGAAGCAACAGAGCACGGTCTCTCCTTTACGTGGGATCTTCAATGCGGTCAGAAACACGGGGAAGTTGTCTCCTTCCATTACGAACTGACCAATGAAAACATCCCGTTGGCGATCTTCACCGAAGGGGATGCCCCGAGTAATATGACGTCATTAACAATCAGCAACCTCGCCTCGTGTACCCCATACGAGTTCAGAATCAAAGCCCGTACAGCTGCAGGGTATGGTCGATCCAGCAAGTTACATCACGTTCGGACCCTTGGAGGAGGTAGGTCTGGCTACTCACTTTAAAATTTACCATCACAATTTTCATCAGGAAGAACAATAACTGAAAGTGAAATATGGATTGTTCCACCTCTATGGAGTTAAACTTTGAAAGTCAAAATCATTTTGTTTTGAGAGCTTTTTTAACTAATTAATTTCACATTGCAAAATGTAGCTGTGTGAAATCTACACTACAGTATTATGTTGAAGTTTCAACTTAATATTGGCTCTAGATTTAGGGGGTAAAATGATGTAATATCAATGGAATAAGATCAATATAGGCCTAAACTTATTTTTTAATGGAATCAAACAAAGATGAAAAAGGTAAAAGGAAGCAATTATCAATCATTCATGCTGAATTGATCATTATGTTTCTAAAAATCCACCTTTTTTCTCTACTAGCTCCCGACGCCATCGACTACCTATCCGTCCGCACCAACCCGGCCAGACCGTTCGAGGCTCTTGTCGAGTGGAGTCCGCCGGAGAGCAACGGATGTCCCGTTCTGTTCTATCACGTGACTTACGTCCTTTTGAACCTGGGCATGTGTGAGATGGTTAGCAGCAAGCTACGGATGTTGGTGGAGGCAGGCAACACGACTTATCCCTTCATCCAGCTATCGGACCTCGAACCCTACTCGTCCTACTTGGTGTATATACAGGCGGTCAGTGACGGGGGACTCTCCCCGGTGGCCAGCCAGCAATTTCAGACGCGTCCTGCAGGTATGACTCAATAACTTTTGTTTATCATGTTTGGTTTTATATCTGTATTTCCATTAATACAATGATTATGTATATTGTCATGACACAGGTTAAGCAATGGTCAGGAATCATGTAGATTATGTAATATAACTGCAATAATAAGGTGCGTTGGAAACATAATAGTAAAGCATTCCCTAGTTTTGTAAATACGTAGGGCCTACATAACCTAACTGAATTGAATTGATGGGAATTACATAAAAATAAAGTAATCGAAATTAATGACATAACACAAAATGCAGCAAACTTCACATATTTAAAATAATTATTATGGTCAGTCCATATAGGCCTATCTATGCAAGTTAATATAATATATATTTTCTTAGTTATATGTGTTGTCGCACTGTGTCAAACTGTAAGGGCCCAAGTTTGGAATATAACAAATTAATATATATATATATATATATATGAAATGTTCTGTCAATTATTTCTGTTTATTAAGAATCATAATTTACCGTAAGAGACAGTATATATCTGCGAATCTTCCAATAAATTTGTAATGTTAAATATTAAAAGATTTTTATAAAAACTATGATGAGGTCCGCAATAACTTTTACAGTGGTATATTTACCACCTATAGAGTGCATGGATGTGATAAGAATGCTTGATTAAATAATTGGTGTTGCCTTTCTTTTCTTGTACTTTTCTTGTAGCCCCCTCACAAATCACGAAAGTAAATCAAACCGATAGGGGTCAAAACTATCTGACCTTCCAGTGGACCACACTGGAGTGCCGTGATCGACACGGCCCGGAAATCATCTACCATTACTCTCTCGAAACTGCTTCCGGGGCAAGCTGGAGAGGTCAGCTCCACGACCCCGAGTCTCAGGCCGTAATCTACGGGTTGTCACCGTGTATGACTTACTCGTTCAAAGTTTGGGCAGAGTCGACGGCCGGATTTGGACCGGCGGGTGCGCCTATAACTGCGGTAACGGCAGCATCTCGTAAGTTTGATTCTTTTCTATGCATGTAACCTATGTTGTTCATATCAAAATTGCACAATAGAGAAGTCTCGATTGCAATGGAAAGCAGAGTTGACGATTTTTTTTAATTTATCTATGTTTTAGGAAAGGGTGACATATTTGATTTCAATCACTGATTTTTGTTTTTCAAATCATGACTTGAATCAGTGATTTAAATCGCCAACCCTGATGGAAAGGTGACTTGTTTGTCTTATTTGTGTCAGGAAAGCGAGACGGAATAATGTTTAAGACGAGAAAGCGAAAAGGCGACTAAGAAAACTCACCAAGGCGCCTTAATCAATACGAGAAAGCGACGTTTTGGTCATGCTGAGGCTCCTTAATGGGTTTTAACAGCTCGTTTTCTTGCCATTTTTGTTTCAAAACAAGGCACCTTGAAGATTTAAATCACCTTCTCGTTGCACCCATATTGCTGTCAGCTTGCTTGGATTATCATACCCAATTTCTGTAGATAACACTTTAGATGACGTTACATGCATAATGCATCACATGACAGACTTTACATGCATGTCAAAAGAAGGAAGTACTTTTATATCTTAGGTAGAAGTGAAATTACGGAATTAACATAAAAGTTATTTAATGTTGCCCTTCTTGTTGTCCTTGTAATTTTCTGGTCACGTGACTACTTCATCCCACCTTTCCCGGTTTCGACTCCCGGCACGGGTATATACTTTTCTTTCGTTTTGGTGAGTGTGTGTAGTATGTGTGTGTGTGTGTGTGTGTGTGTGTGTGTGTGTGTGTGTGTGTGTGTGTGTGTGTGTGTGTGTGTGTGTTGTGTGTGTGTGTGTGTGTGTGTGTGTGTGTGTGTGTGTGTGTGTGTGTGTGTGTGTGTGTGTGTGTGTGTGTGTGTGTGTGTGTGTGTGTGTGTGTGTGTGTGTGTGTGCGTACGTGTGTGTTGATCATAAATTGATTCTGTGGGTATACAGCCGTACAAGATTTTATATTTGATCATAAATTGATTCTGTGGGTATACAGCCGTACAAGATTTTATATTTCATTTCTTCACTAAGTTTATTTAGCATAAAGTAACTATCTCATTATCTTTAGGATAAACACAGAGATCTATGTATGACTGTATTTGTAAATTATCTTTTTTTCCTCTCTCTCTTACTCATCATATGGTATCTTCGTCAATTCACACAGTTAGATGAAGCATAAATGAAAACAATCCCTCTCTAAGCCATTCCAAACAGAAATACGGAACCCCCTCCCACGCTCATCCTCCCCTCTCACCATATCTTCATTCATGAAAAAAGTTATGGGGATGATACTTGGACTGAACAGACCGTAATTACCAGTAGGCTTTATTGAAAATCATGAAAAAATACATAATATATAGCTTATCAATAGATCAGCTGATGGTAACTTCACGTATGTCAAACACAATGTCAAATAAAAACGAATATATCATTAACAGAGAATAAAGGCACGACAAAATTGAATCAATAAGTAATGATACAAAATACAATATACATAGGTACACTCCTCATAATTATGGAATATTTTTTTGATACTTAAGTTCTTTCTCCTATATCGTCCAAAATTTTCAAGATAAGTGTTTATTTCACAAAAACGCAGTATGTGAAACATTTTTTGATTTCATGAGATGACTAAAGTAAAAACTAAAATACATTTGAGGAAAAAAAATTATATATTTATTTTTTTTAAATCCACCAAAAATCATGAAAAAGTATTAAATTAAAGTAATTAAAAAAAAACACAGAAAACTGATAAATTTTGATCTAATGTCATTTATGACCTAAATTAACATATCAGAATAATGTCTGTCACAAGTTCTAATAACGTGCGGTAACAACCACGTGACTCAACAACAACAACAACACCGCCATTTATAAACACAGGTTTTAGTGTCGAGTCGACGCTACAAAATGCCTCAAAATTCCTGAAATACTTAGATTATAATTGTTTCACCTGGGGCGAAACAAATATTAATCCCAGACGTACTGTTCACGGAAAAATTAACACTTCTAAAAATGTTTTTTTTAAGTATTCCATAATTATGAGCATGAGTGTATAAATACAAGATACTTGTAACTTACAAAGACATCAAAGCTCGTAATTATAATACGAATAAGATCGCATAATAATCGAGAAATAAGTGTTGTTTCCTTCTAACTTAATTCATATACAAGATCACATTAAAAATAATAAATCCAACGCAAATACCATTATCGATTAGAGCTAGAAGCCAGTGTGTTTTGGTATTAGTCAAAAGCAGTTAAAGCCAAAAACAGTTGTTTTTGTATTCTTTTTAAATTCTATACTGAATTAGTTTAGATGAGCTATATTGAATTGTACTACATTGCTATCCATGGATACGGAAAAAGACATTCAAAATTCATAGAAAAAAATATGAACATTGTGAAGTAATTGATTTATTGAGTAGTGCAGTGAACCACGAGTGGAAATCAGAAGAAGGAAGGATATAGTAAGGCCAAAAAGAATGAACAAATACATACACATAAGACAAATCAACAAGACAAAGAAAGTGGTCGCAAATAAAGACAAGTAGTGTATATAATGAAGTAAATAGTTCGACATGTCGACAGATTAAGATGCGTAAACAATTCTTAACTGTACATGCAGGTGATTATTTTGACTAAGTACATTTTATTTGCCCATAGCATCGATAGCAAGGAAGAACATTACCTAGCTCTGCTGCAATAATTGTCAAAATGGTCATTATTGCATAGATCACAAACAACCTCTTCGCTGCCTCCATTTTTTTTTGAAAACTCGAT
>JZLH01S0232553.1:32206-46736 GCA_001188425.1 Eucidaris tribuloides | reverse complement strand
TATGGGGAACCTACAAACACAATTTTTGAAAAGCTTTACCTCTAATGCAAATGAATTTTTTATAAGTGTTTAAATACTTTGGTCTGCGGAGCACTATGTAAAAATGAAAAGAAAAAAACAAACTGGGCAATAAAAATATGTGAACTTTGGTGATTTTTAACATTTAAATTCCACTGATGATATCTCACTATAGATTTTACAAGTACCATGGTCCATGAATGAGCCCATTTAAAAAAAGCGAGAAAAAAACTGAACTAAATTCACTTTTACATTCCCTTTTTTTTCAGTCACATGACGACCATTAAGCATACAGCCTGGGAGGTGTGATGGGGACAGCTGCCCCAATTCCCTGTAGGGTGGGCAGTTGAGTAATCAGACACTTAATTCTTTGCGTTTTTTCAGGGTAATGTTGCCAAAAAACATCATTTTCAAATGATCAAAATTAGTATTTTCATGAAAAATATAGATTTATTTGAAGAAAGAATGGATGCTGGGTCCACGGGTTCTGTTCGCTTCTTTGCGTGGAACACCGTCCTGACGCGCGGTGTCCGGGTACTCAACCCGTCCGGAAATACATGTACAACCTCTCATGATACGAGGAGTACTGTATCCTACCAATATATCACTGCACCTCCAATTCCCACTTAAAACATAATAATCCTGGCTATGCGTATTCAAGTTTGTCAGCTGTTACTGACTTGCTGGCAAGTGAATAGTTCACAGATGACTGCACTTACGTCTTGGGCTTTTGCAGCAAATGTAACCATTGTCACTCTCATAAAGAAATATTTATCTGTTTACATGTATGGCAACTTCCGACTCAAAATGAAGTAAATCAATTCCCCAATTAATCGGCCGGTGTTGTTGGTGATGTTACACCAAGATAAATCTTATTCCATCAGCTCCGTTGATCCTCCACCTCAGAAGAGGACCAATGGATGGAGCAAGACTTGTCTCAGCAGAATACCATACAGGACAGTCCCATCTTTTGAAAAGTTCTTAAGTTCAAACACCCTTCATTCTTAATCAGATAAAATATTCTTATACCAGTACCATATTGAATATGCATTAGGTAAACTGTAAACACAACTTCAGTTAAAAAACAAACACACACCAAAGTTTACCAAAGTTATTCACCCATTTGCCAGCCCAGGCCACATCCCTGCCCCCTCCAAAAAAAGAAAAGAAAACCAAAATCTGGGTGAGCTTGTTACAATAAATCTAACAGCGTGTTTCTATTGAGCATACCTTATTTATCCGGTTTGAATTTAACCGGCTAATAGCGGAGAGCGGTGCGTTTCTATTGGATTGCATTTTCCGCAAAGTTCGATCGATCGTACCGGATCGTATGATTACCGGCTAAGAGTCCGTTGACCTGGGTTGCCGCAAGGTATTGTGGGATGATCTCGGTCAATTTTATGCTCAATCAAACACATGTGCACTGCAGCCAGGGGTCATTAATATTCCGATCACATGGTTTTGTTTATTTCCGCTCTCTAACTGGCTAATACCGCAACGGGCTGTTTCTATTAACGTCTTACGGTATCTTACGGTATAGCTCTCCGCTATTATCCTACAAAAAGGATAATTACTGGCTAAACTTTCTCCGCTAAAAAGACCGATATTGGCGGAGGTCTGTTTCTGTTGGGATCTTCTACTCCATTAGCCGGTTCATTCCGGAAAACAAGCTTCAATAGAAACACGCTGTATGAAAAACTATTTAAAAAATGGGGGACTACTAAAAAAATCCTTGGTTTGGCTTAAATACAAGTATCGCTGTCATGCTAGTGACGTCGCTAGTGCGACAGCGATACTTTCATTTAGGTCTGGCTATGACTTTTCCCAAAAATTTTTTGTTGATTTTTGTGAACTTTTCGAAAAGCTTGCGCAGGTTTTCCTTCTATTTTGCACTGTCTAATCTTAGTTGACTAAGAAGGGATACGTGTAACGTTTTTATTTTCTGTCATGAAATTCTACTCTCAGTCTATTCTAGATATACCTCTTCTGTTGCAGGGTCTAAACACACAAGGGCATTGTGATTAGATGTGTACACTCGACTCGTGTCAAAATCAATTTCTAAACAGTGTGCGTCCGACAGCTCTGCTTTTCCACTGATACAACGACGCTGTACCAACACCAAGTTTCTCATGATGAGAGGGACTTATTTAGACTAATACAAAACATGAAATTATGATCAGCCAGGATGCGCTCGTCTAACTTGATGCCAATTTCAGGATTTCTCAGAAGCCCACTACCTGCTTACAGCCATAGTGTTAAGCATATGCACGCATGTAAACACAGTCGCTGGCATTATCGCAATGCAAATAAGTGTAATTGCCACAGTCATGTGTGTAAAACATGTGCAAAATTTGTATTGCTCCGTTTGAAATTGTAGTGATCGAATCAACAAATACTCTTAAATAAATACATTTGTTTTAAATATCTATATAAAAATAAAAATAAATACGAAATTTTCTTGTTTAAATAAAAAACTTCGGAACTATTGAAAAATACGAAAACTATGGTAGTCTTGAAGGTAAATTAGATTGAAAGGTCAATAGGTTACCAGTTACGCGAGGAGACTCTTAATGAAAATTTACATTTGAAAAGTCGGGAGGAAAGTGTTATAATTTCGTATTTTTTGTTGTAAATTATTGAAGCAATGTATGCATATAAAAGAAATAAGCAGAGGCCTGGGAATTTCTTAGCAAAGAGAGTAAAGTATTGGCGTAGCAAGTTGAATGGCACTCTCCACAATTGATTGTTCTAAACAGTCCATGTATTGAAAATTGTGTATTGTTACGTATTTGAAGAATTTATAATTTGAGAAATTTGACCATTGGTTTGGGCCATTGAATAAAATTTTTTGGATTGAATCATAAATATTATGTATTAGCATTTTAGATCTACTAGTCTTAATTGCATTTTGTACTGATGAAAGTTGAAACTGAATATGGCACATATAGGTCTACAGGATATTTTCTCAATTTTGTAGCCAGTCAAACTCAAGGAAGCGTGACTGCTAAGGTGCGGCGTCTGCAACTATACCATTTGTTCTCGGTGGGGTCGCGACGCCGGTCGCGAGCGTGCGACCTGTGGGTGGCGCTCCTTGTTACAACGATATAATTGATATAAGACTTTCCATACGCGCCAGACACTTCATAATATAATTGCAGAGCATTGCTAAACTTAGAAAAAAGGGTAGAACTCCGGCCAAATCCGAGATTTTCTGAGACTTCGCTTGTCACGAATTGAATTTGCGAAGTTGTTTGCGTGTCATGTCGATGATGGGAGTCGCTCGCAGAATGGCCCGGAAAGGAATTGGAAAGTTTCAAGTCAAAAGACGGCGATCCCATTTCGATCCGATCGAGCAATCTAACGAGCGACGGCGCGTACGTTCATGGCGTGCAGTTCGGCAGGGCGCTCGCAATTGGCTCGACTCGATCAGTGGGTCGCGTCTTTTGACTTGAAATTTCCGATTCTTCTGGGCATCGCTGCGAGCGACTCCATCATAGACGTAGCACGCAAACAACTTTCGCCGTGCCATTCTGTATGAAGGGAAGTCTCAAGTAAAATCTCGAGTTTTTGGTGAGTTCTACGCGTTTTTTTCTAAAGTTTTAGCAATTGCTCTGCCAACCTATATTAGTCATATGAAGTGTCTTTGGTGGAAGTTTATATAAATTATATCATTGTAACAAGAAAGCGGGCCGCCCACAGTCGCACCTGACCGGATCGAAGCCCACGAGACACAAATGGTACAAGTTTGCATCAGCCGCCACGGCACGACGGTGGCGATGCTCTGTATTTACAATTTTGCTTCAAGTCAGTATCAATACATACTCAGATCAGACGACAGTCTGAGAATTTCGGGCAGCAATCAATGTTCATTTTCGGCGCGATTTTTAATGATGCGTGCGGCTACTGTGGATGACCGCCAAGGGTGTCCGCATTGTAAAAGGAGAATGGCTCCGCTACAGCTACGATTGCCGTAGCTATGGGGTATATACAGGCATCTTTTGTTCTGTATTAACCCCAGAGTTCTAATGGGTGGTATGGGAGGGCAAAGGCATACTTAGTCAAATTGCGAGCTGTTTTTTTTTATTTTTTTATTTTTTTACTTTAGGATGTGACATAGATCCACTAGAAAAAAAATCAAAGTAGCAATACTATATATTCTTCACTTACAACATTTTGCAGTAAATCTACGTGGTCTTCAAGATCTCAGTTTACCAAGCAAAATGCTTCTGAGCGTCAATGAGAGGCACTTGGAAGCCTTTGCACCCTCGCACACGTGAAGTACAATAGCCAGTATTGTAATTTGCTCTACAATACTTGTAATTAGTTATATAGCAAACAAAAATAGCATATAGCATTATGAGTTTTAGCAATGCAAAATTCAAATCCGTAATGTGGATTCTTTGCGTATGTGATGTGTTTATATGTGAAAATTATATGACCACAGACCCTGATGTGCAGCAAATGGTGAATCCACATGTAATTTTGCAAAGCTAAATATGATTTGTACATGTGTATGCAACACAATTATATGCATAAACTTAGACTTTGATTAATTTTGGACCCAGACTTGATCAGTTCAAAGCATTGTAAATGTACTGAAACAATTTAACCTGCTTTGCAAAATTTGCTAATTGCTATACACAAAAATAATAAAGTATTAAGTTAAGTATTGAATTAATTTTGTGAAAATTACAGTACTTTCTAATCTTTGAGGAACTCGTGACTTTTTTTAAGATGGAGTTGATGGTTAACTAAGGTTGTTTATGTGGTTCAGATATGTCTTACAAATTACAATCATTTGTTGTTTAAGGCACTGTTAAGTGTTTCCAGTTTTATAAAATCTGAGCTGCATGATTCCCCAATGCTACCAGTGTCATCTGACATGTGTCTAAAAATGAAGGCCCTGAAAAAATAGCAGTTTAAAACAATCAGTAAGTGCTTTAAAAAGGTAAAATCATTTGAGAGAACATTCCAGCTTTCCCATAGACTGCTGTGTTTGCAGAATTTCCTATCGCGTCGATAGGATTAAATGTGCCAATTTGTATCTGACATATTGGTAGCTAGTGGCTCAGCATACTGTCCAAACTTTGTGTTCTAGGGTGTTTATTTATCCATTCAAACACTGTCAGATATGTCGATAGGCAACGTTCGACCATTTTTTAAATGTGTCTTCCATAGTGTTATCCAGTTTGTCTTTTAAATGCATTTACGATGTAGCAGAGCGATCGTAAGGAAATAGTAGTGATGTAAGTGTAATGGGATTATGAGTATGTTTTATGTAATTTTTAAAATGCAACAGATCAAAGCAAAAGAATACAAGTAAAAGGCTCTCGCATTATACAGTGAGCAATACAAAAATTAAGTCACCCAAAGTAAACCTGCAATGTAATTGTTGTCCAGCTAGGAACCACATGTGTACATGCCATAGTCATTCTTAATTGGTGTCGTTTTCTGATATTTTTTTTTCCCGTGGAATTCAATTGTAAGCAAATGCCATGGCAGATGAGACATAGGCGCTGGGTTTTCCCGAACAGCAACGGGCGGTGGTGGCCATCAACAATAAAAACTTAACCAAGGTTAAATCTTTAAAATTTGTCGGGCATGGTTTTGTAGCATATGAGTCCTTACTCCTTCGAACTTGGGCATCAGAGCTAGAGTACTGATGAGTAGAATTTCAGGTCACAAAATCAGTGGTCTAAGGGTCATTTCCAGGTCAACACACTTAGACTGTTGTTGTGGGTAAAACTTCTTTTATATTTGATTGATTTTGATTCTGATAATTAGAACTGATAAAGGTAGGTGAGGGCTTTAACATATTTTCACAGTTTTTGGAAATTAAGTAATCATGCTAATTAATGCCAATTTATTGAAATAAAAAAATGCTATTTTTAATTCCTTGGTGATTTTGATTTTGTTTGTTTTATCTGGTTATGGTTCTTACATGTAGGAGGAGCTTCCTAAATTCTACACAGAATTTGAAAGATCCATTAATTATGCTATATTTTATGTCCTAATTTAATCAAAATCACCAAATGTATTCTTTCTTTATTGCTAGGTGAATGTTTAATTCTGTTGTGCTATCTGATAAGGCTTCTTCATTACGAATTTCAAACACTTTGACATCAGACATTGTGGAAATTCATTACTATATGACCTAGCCATTAAGCTAAGTGCACACCTGTGCCTATCTAAATTGATTACGTCTGCCTCCGTCTAAAAATTTACTCAGACGGTTTCAGTTTGGTGGCAATGGAATAAATAGAATGGAACAGAATGGAAAAGCCGTCTTGTCAACGTCTAAGATACATTTGTGAATCCATGTTGAAAACGATTTCAAAAGACCAATAAAATTTATAAACTACACCATTGATTTTTCAAGACGGAACTCGTTAGTACAGCACAGTGTGACTTAGCTTTACTTTTAGCAATACTGACTAATCACAAATTTATGTCAATGTCACAAAAAAGCTATTTTTTTGTGGTGAATTTTTATTTTGGTTTGTTTTAATGCTGAATAGAGCTTGTGGGGGGCTTTCAAATTTCCATACAGATTTTTAAAATCATTGATATGCTGATTATCAAATTTATTCAAAATCAATAAATATGATTTTTAAAAAGTGTTGAAGCCTGACAATGGCATAATTTGAATTATATGCGTTCTGTCTAAGATCACGAGATGGCAGGCGAGACATATATTACATCAAACTTTCTTGTTACCGTTTGAGTGAGAATCGTAACAAGGGTTAAATATTCCAGTATACATAAAAAATCTCTCTTATCACTACTCTCGATTATACCGCCCGAAACGAAGTTTGAAGGGGGAAAGTAAAATTAATATTGGAATAGGCAGCGTACGGTCGGCTTGGGCGGTGTCGGTCCGTTGCAGAATCTTTGCGGATCGAAGTACTTGTTTCAGTTTTCAACCGTCCTCAGAATAAATTGGTCACACATTGGGTCTTGCAGTAAAGATGTGGCAACTACATTTTTCGTTATGTGTCGGAAACTGCGTTGCCATGGCTACGCAATTATAGCAAAATCAGGTAAAAATCTTGCGGATCGAACTACTTGCCTCAGTTTTTCGCAATCCTCATGAAAATTAGGTCACACCATTGGTCTTTAGTGAAAATGTGCAAGACATAACTTTTTGCATGTGTTCCGGAAGCTGGCGTTGGCCATTGGTAACGGCATATATATGGCCAAAAATCGGGTAAAAATTCTGCGGATCCGAACTTTTTTCCTCAGTTTTTTGGAACCAATGCTCATTGGTTTGGTATACAATTGTTCTTAGGGTGAAGATGTGCAAGACACATTACAGTGAATGTGTCGGCAACTGTGTTGCCTAATGGTAATGCATATTTATCGGTAATAAATCAGGTAAAAACCTTGCGGATCAGACTACTTCCTCTGTTTTTGACCAGTCGATCATGAATTGGGGTCACACCATTGGTACTCTTAAGTGCAAGCACAACTTTTTACTTGTGTCGGAACCTGCATTGCATGGGTAACAAAGCATATTATGGCAGTGAGTCAGGTAATGTGATGACGCGGGGTTATTCAATCACACTTCAGTGATATTTCTAGTTATCATTTTACAAGTAGCCACAGCCAGACAGGTCACGAGCAGTGTTTAAATACGCCAGAAGTAACTCTTATGGTTTAAGTTGCTGAATAATAATACTAACAATAGACATGATATCCTCAAACTCTTTGTTCTGAATTAATGACACACAATTGGTCATATTATTGGGCTATATTTTGATTATTGTAGAGTACAGTAACATTTTATATTCATGCTATTGTTATTATAAGGCATTGTTTAAACATGTTCAGTTCAAAATTGAGCTACATGATTGCCCCATGCTACAGTGTTTTGATACGTCAAAAATGAAGCCCCTGAAAATTGGCAGTGTAAAACAATCATTAAGTGCTTTAAACAAGTGAAAATCATTGAGAGAGCCTTCAGTTTTTCTGCCATAGACTGCTGTGTTGCAGAATTTCCTCTACTCGGCTGATATGAAATTAATGTGCCATTTGTTCTGACACATATTGTCTAGTGACAGCATAACTATCCAAATTTTGTTGTGGTTCTAGGATGCTTGTATTTGTCCATTTCAAAACACTGTGTCGATGCAGGTAGTCAGATATCTTACAATTTCGAGGCTAAAATCATTTGATTAAATGACGGGTTGCTTACACAGTGTTATATAAGTGTCGTTTAAGAAGTACAACTATAAGTATATAAGCAGTGTTCATTATTATTTCAGTTGTCATCTTGATTTGCATATATTTGAACTGAACAGGGCTTACTGAGGCATCTAAACATCTACACAAAATTGAATGCTAATTATTTATATCTTGACGCAATTTCAGTTGTGTTTGTTTTAGCTGATAGGGCTTGCCAAGGGGCGGAGGGGGGTGAAACTTCTAGACAAAATTGTGTAATTAAATAGATGTGCCTGATTTGTAAATTATTCAAAGTTATACAAAATAATTGTGTCTTAGAAACTCTTATTGGTCCATCTATACATATACACTTTATGTAGTTAGCTGTAAATAGCATGTTTATGTGGGCATCCATCACAAAGCAAACACTAATCAATAACGGCAGATTATATGTATCCGAAATTATTGGGGATTTATTTTTCAGAAACATGTCAGTTTTCGAAATTTTTTATGAAAGACCTCATGTTAATGACACCCTAGTATGAATCACTTGAATGGGCTAAGTTTTTAAGCTTGCACAGCCATGCATACATTTGGAAGATTTGGTTGTCCATGAAAAAAACACACATAACATCCATTGTATTAGCAATTTGCAAAGGCGTAGTGTGAATAGACAGCCTACACGTTGCAGTCATTAATTAATCAAATCCTTTGACTGATTCTTGCTTTTGTCAATGCAATATGCATTAATTAGTTACAAATACACCCTGGTCATATGTTGTTGATGTACAACAAGGTGACACATTGTTATGTGGCATACGTGCAACATAAAATGAAGGAATGTAGTTAATTCAAATCAATTAATTATGGCATTCTATGATCTACTTTACATAACAATCAAACAGGTGCAACCAGAACAGAATGGAATGTAACTGGCAGTCATTCTGTCGCAAACACCTTGTGGCTGTGTCGCACATACTGTAACTTTGTGAGTTAGTTTTATTGGTGGCTGTCTGACAATCTCCTCTCCTTCTGTTGATCAACTCTCCAAACTGTATGCAGCATTTTTTGTGTAATTGACAACATTAGAAAAATTAGAATCACCATTCAGAGTTGCATGATTTAACAATATAATAGCATTGTTAAGTGAGCCTGATAGCAAATTAACATTTGTTTCCGTTCTTGAGTAACAAAAGTAACTATATTATTATTGCAGTATTCGTTGGAGCACATGCAGTGATATTTTAGGCTGCTGCGTTGTGGCCTCAGTGACCTGAATAAATTATTGAACAACTGGAAGAATAAAATCATTTTGTATTGATGTTACATTCACCTGCTTTTATGGGCGGGCAATTGATTTTCTTTCCCCCAGTAAACGCAGCATTTGAAAGATTTGGTTTTTTGACATATTCAAATAATCTCTTCTAGCATACAGTCCTAGGTTAGCTCGCATCTGGACCCTCACGTTGCATGAAATGATTCAAGCGTGACCCTGAAACAGAGTAACAGAATTAAAAGCGGTTGAATGAACAAGAAATCAGATAAAACACTGGGAGTAACTGTTTGAAAGTAGGTAGAGTAGATATATTTTGGAACTTTGAAGGCAAACCAGCCCTCCAAAAACAACACAAGATATAAAATTTTTAGAATCAAGAATCTGCAATCCAGTAAGATTCTTGTAATTCACATTCATCCACCATTGTCAATAGTTTAGCGGTACCCCCTCTGCCCCCCCCATCGTAAAGTCTGGCCACGCTTCCTATGTTGTAGGTGGTAGAATGCAGCTTTGGGATGTTTGGCAGCACTCTGTTGATTTGATAGTATCCAGTTTATTTGAGCAGGCTTTAGTTAATCATCAATTCTGACAGTCGACACCATTGAAGTAGATATCACTGATGGAAGATTTACCAGAAAATTAAAAATGTTTCAGAGGGGGAGGATGTTCAGTTTATACTGAGAGCTATGTATATTCCTGAGTGGCCAATGTATGGTTGCTTGAGAAGCATGTGGGTCACAACAAGATGGTTTTATTGCAAAACATGTTGACTTTCGTCCTTTGGAGTACACAGAAAACTGCCGCTATTTGGACTGTAGTTGATTTTGCGCTCCTGGGAAGAAGGAGTGGTGATCAGCGTGCAGTCAGGGAGCCGCCTGACTCCGAAAAAGAAAGAAAAAAAAAAAAAAAGAGAAAAAAAAACAAGCACACGTTCTTCTCAAGTTTGGCAAATCTTGGAATAGTTGGAAGTTTTTGTTGTGACAGATTAGAGGAGTATATAGGGAGTGATATAGAGCACATGCATCTCTTGTCTACAATTGTGCATGAACAGGTCTCATAATATCAGGCGATCTGCTGAACTGAGGGCATTCTCTTGCTGTGATATCTGTGGTAAGTTTGTAAGGCTCGCAATATGCATGCATGGGTGTCATTACTGTGTAAACATGTGATCCATGTAGTAAATATTCGTATCTGTACTCAAGTACATTTTATGTTCAATGTTCATGTTCATTGTACTTAAATGTCTATAGTGATGCAGGCAAGTGGGCATGTTTTAGATTATTATGAAGTTTTGATAGGCATTATATTTATTATAACGATGTTCTTTGTGAATCAGATAGATAATCATCATGTAACTTAAGTAGTGTGCTAGCTTGATTGTTTGAGATTCTAAACAGTGGCATTGTTTGCAGAGAGGTAATTATCATCTGAATAATTTGTATATGGAGGTGTGCTACCTGTAGAATATCATCAGATCAAGGGCTTGTTACTATATGGAGATTGTATGTAATTATGTGTAGATTTCAGGTAATTCCCCCCCTCCCCCTTAAAATTGTCATTTCTAGTGCAACACTCTTGATTTAGTGGCAGACATGGACTTCAGCACTTTTTGGTTCTGTAAAAGGGCAGCAGGACTTTTATTATTTTGTTATGACATACACTGGAATTGGACTGAATTCATGTATTAGAGGTGAAATTTGTGGCCAACTTACATTTATATACCATTACCTCGCAACAAAAACAGTAAGACAATACATAAGTAAATTCATGTAAAACAAGGGTAGAATTTAGAGTAGTGTGGAATCGGATTGTATAACAAAGTGATGCATTCCTGCTTATTATATTTTTACTTGTTAATATTATGATTGGTACTTGTTTTTGGAAAAATGAAACTAACTTGAAATGTTTTGATATTTTCGTGAAAATTCTTTGTTTTTGTAAAAGTCATGAATCAGTGTATAAAAAGGTCATTATTGAACCAAGTTCATGTTTTTTGCCTGATAATTCTGTGTGTTTTGTAATTCTACACTGTGGATTCTTCCATCTCGAACAGGTCATGATAAAATGGCAAAGTGTCATTTCAAGTACTGTAAACGAAAAAGTAAAAGAAAAAACAAAAATTTCAAGAAGAAAAAGTAGAGAAAACATATAAACGTAGACTTTACTCTTCAAAATAGAGTACAACTATTGAGTGTGGTTAAATTTTAAGATGGTCTAAGTTTTATTGGTTAGAGGTTTAAGATGAGTTATAGTCTTGGTAATGTGGTTTTAATTCACATTCTTTTCTAATTCAGAGCAATAATTTCATAACTGCATCTATTCCATTTTTCATCATTTTCGTCAACGTGATGTAGTGGACAGGGCTGATTTTCGGTTAACAGTCAGAAACTCAAAAGCAGTACCCTTACAGCACGGCCAGCAGAAGGCTATGATCTTCTCAAGAAGATTAAAACCCACCAACAACCCCAACAGATAATGTATGCATACTGTTGAATAAAATGATACTGCACAATCATCAATCACTTTTGGGTATTGTGACACCAGGTGTTGGCAACTGTGATGCTCTGTGTTTCCTGACAGTTGTGCACTGAATTTTGTGAAACAGAGTTTCTCTTGAGGAACAGCACCATCTCTTCACTCGCAACTTTTACACTCGCAATACATCATCATCCATCATTCATCCTCCTGCCTCCTCATCGATGCCTCTATCATTCGTCTTCTCATCATCATCCTCCTCATCATCCATCCATATGTACATGTACATGTATGTGGTTCTTGGCAATACTACGAAAATTGGTGTTTATTATGGGTTACTGTAACTAATCTCATTCACTCGCAGTATCATCAATCGGATTCATCACAGTTATTGACCATATCAGCCTAAAAAGTCAATCTGGGGGAAAAGTGCATGAATAAGATATATTTTTTTCGATTTTCACATTGTAGGCCCACAGTATAAAACTTTGAGAAGTATAGGGGACGCCTATTTTGTACTATATGCTTTGTATAACTGTGTACTAAATTGCTCACATAAACTACATTGCTGTGTATTCCACTTTTGTTTTCAGGCTGAGACAAAAGGGGGTATGTTCAGGCTTTTTTTTTTTGGGGGGGGTAGGGGGTGGAAGTATGAAGGGGAGGTGGTACCCTATGTAAGCTGAGCACTACCATTGGTTGCGGTGCATGGGATTCCATGACATTACATGTAGTTTTACCAAACTGTCTCCTTATATTTTCTATTAATGCTTTTTGAGATGGCCTTAAAAATGTGACAGAAACAATCTTCTTGGAAAAAAACCCACCGACACAGCTAGCAAGAAGGTATACTCTTAATAAAAAAAAAAAAAAAATGCAGGGTGGAGGTCAATAGCTAGTTGTTATGTGTAATCTTTTCAACAAGTTAAAACTGCATGGCAAATTCAGAGACAATTGTACGTAGTGCAGTCATCTCTAACTTTGAGAACTCCACTTAATTTGTGGAGCACATAGCAAATGTTTATTTGTTAGATATCACATGGAATATCAGTATACTAGAATTTAGGTGCACTAACATTGTACAGCACTGGATATCATGGTTAATACATGTGTATTGCATAAATATTGGCTTGACAACTTTTGTTGGCAGCAAGAGTCACACCCGACTGTTCATTTAAGTTGCCACATCATTTTTATTGTTGCACTTATGTAATATCAAGCCCATGTGGACTCTATTCAAAATCTTAAATCTATGTTTTAAATGTAAGAGTCTGATCATATTACATAATTGTGAAGTGCTCAGTGTTTTTTAGGCGGCAGCTTACATGTTAGCTAGTCTTGCCATTCCTGAAATCTGTCATGTAATGCTATTTAGGTTGTATTCACGTTGTATAAATTTGACAACAATACCATATTTGGAATTGGTGATATTTATAACCTAAAGTACTTACAAAGCTTATGTATAATATATTTTTATTTTATTGTAAGCTTCTTGAAAGTTGTTCCTTAACATGGGATTTTGTATAAGCAAAAGTGAATCTTAATGGCAACAACAACAACACAAACATCACGCCTGAATTGGAATAAGGGGGGGGGGTGAACCTGAAGGTCTCAAAGGCTCTTACAAACTTGTAAGTTTATTCATAATTACCCAAATTTTCTCAAACGTGTTGTAATCCTGTTCGGCGGTGATTTTTCTGCTTCATTTCAAAACATTTGAAATCAGCCTGAAATTCCCTTCAACTGCGTGGCCTTGTATCATGTATTTTTATTGACAGTAACAACCTTGACTTCCGCTTTTTCATATGATAGAAGTCTGATTTCGGCTTGTGGAGTGAATGAGTCCCAGGTTTCCGGGTTCAGCTTCCGGCATGGCGTTAGCCCAGCCAGCCAGCACTTCCTGGCACAAGCAGGCGTAGGCGCAGTCCGTCAGGGGGAGGCACCGCCCGAAAAGAGTATCTTCATCCCATACTCAGGTTGTGACTGATGTTTGTCTATCTATGTTGTCTGTCTGTCAATAGGCTGTTTCCAAAACACATAGAATTTTAGGGCTGTTTTCCAAAAATATGGAATTTTAGGGTTGTTACCAAAAATATAGATTATTGTCTTGTTATGCATCTGCATGGTTTGTGGCCCAGGTCATTACCACATTGTGGATTCGAAATGAGGAAGCAAGAATACAGATCATTTTTCACCATCAAAAATAAGTTTTCACGCACATAAGTGTACTTTATTTGTATATATATTTTAAGTTCTTTCGTTTCGCTTGATATATTTTTCCATTAGGTTTCAAAGGTGAAAGCTTTCAAAGGTCTGAAGTTGTAGGTAATAGAACCTGTAACAAATGGGTATTTTATCATGAGGACTAAAATATAGCAATGTAGGAGGCTATAGTATTTTTGTTCCCATTTGCAGCATCGTGGCTATTATTTACATTATATGTTAATGTGACTACATTATGTACCTATCAGGCAGCTTCTTATTTATGTTTTGCTCAACCAGCTCGATTAGGAGAATGTGTTTGTATAAGGGCAGAAAATAAAATTCACCCTTTGGGGGGTACTTCAGCCTGATTTTAGCGATTTAGTTATACATTGA
>JZLH01S0232553.1:4166-24624 GCA_001188425.1 Eucidaris tribuloides | reverse complement strand
TAATTGTAACAAATGCCATGGCAGAAGTGAGACATAGGCGCTGGTTTTCCGACAGCAACGGCGGCGGTGGCATCAACAATAAAAACTTAACCAAGGTTAAATCTTTAAATTTGGGGCATGGTTTTGTACATATGAGTCCTTACCAAGGTTATAGCTAGAAAGATTTCTGTGCCGGCCGTAGGAAGAGTTACGCAAGCGGAGCGAGCAAAGCGAGCGTAGCGCTCCTGGGTTTCCACATAGAAAAAAGCATTTGGAAGCATTTATTTTACAAAATACATCTTCACTGAAATGTAATGATGTTTAAAGCTCAAAATACACGATTTATGTAGAGATTTAAAACATTTTACAGTCATTTTAAAGCTTTTCTGTGCCGGTCGGAGGACTAATAAATTCAGCTCAGTGCCGGTCGGCTTCGGTTTGTGCCGGCTACTACCGACCGGCGCCGACCGCCGTAGCTATAACCTTGGTCCTTACTCCTTGGAACTTGGGCATCAGAGCTATGAAGTATGATGAGTAGAATTTCAGGTCACAAAATCAGGGTCTAAGGTCATTTCAGGTCAACACACTTAGACTGTGTTGTGGGGTAAACTTCTCCTTTATTTTGATTTTGATTTTGATTCTGATTACATAGACTGATAAAGATAGGTGAGGGCTTTATATTTTTCACAGATTTTGGAAATTAAGTAATCATGCTAATTAATGCAAATTTATTAAAAATCACAAAAAATGCTATTTTTAATTCCTTGGTGGATTTTGATTTTGCTTGTTTTATCTGGTATGGCTTAGGAGGAGCTTCTAAACTTCTACACAGAATTTGGAAGCCATTAATTATGCTAATTTATGCTAATTTATCAAAAATCACCAAAAATGCTATTCTTCCTTTATTGTTAGGTGGAAGTTAATTCTGTTTGTCTTATCTGATAGGGCTTCATTACGAATTCAAAACTTTGACACAGAATTGTGAAATTCATTACTTATACTACATTAAGGCTAAGTCACACTGTGCCTTCTAACGATTACGTCTGCCTCCGTCTAAAATATTTACCTCAGACGGTGTCAGATGGTGGCAAATGGAATACAATAGAATGGAACAGAATAGAAAAGCACCGTCTGTCAACATCTAGATAAATTTGTAATCCAGTTGAAAAACGATTTAAAAAGACCAATAAACGTTTGATAAATGTACACATTCATTTTTCAGACTTTACTTTTATAATACTAATACAAATTCATTCAAAGTCACAAAAAAAGCTATTTTTTGTGGTGAATTTTTATTTTGTTTGTTTTATCTGATAGAGCTTGGTGGGGGCTTTCAAATTTCCATACAGAATTTTAAAATTCATTAATTATGCTGATTTATGCAAATTTATTCAAAATCAATAAAATATGATTTTTAAAAAGTGTTGAAGCCTGACATGGCATAATTTTGAATTATATGCGTTTTGTCTAAGATCACGAGATGCAGGCGAGACATATATTACACAACTTTCTTGTATTGAGTAAGAATCGTAACAAGGGTTAAATATTCAGTATACAATAAAAAATCTCCTTATCACTTCTCTCATTATACCCCCGCCAAACGAAGTTTGAAGGGGGTATATAGGAATCAGCGTACGGTCGGTTGGGCGGTCGGTCCGTTGCAAATCTTGTGGATCGAACTACTTTTTCAGTTTTCAACCGATCCCCACAAAAATTGGGTCACACATTGGTCTTGAGGTAAAGATGTGCAAGACACATTTTTTGTATGTGTCGGAAACTGCGTTGCCATGGTAACGGCAAATTATAGCAAAAATCAGGTAAAAATCTTGCGGATCAAACTACTTCCTCAGTTTTTGTCCAATCCTCATGAAAATTAGGTCACACATTGGTCTTTAAGTGAAAATGTGCAAGACATACTTTTTGCATGTGTCGGAAGCTGTGTTGCCATGGTAACAGCATATTTATGGCCAAAAATCGGGTAAAAATCTTGCGGATCGAACTTCTTCCTCAGTTTTTGACCAATGCTCATGAGATTTGGTATACACATTGTTCTTAAGGTGAAGATGTGCAAGACACATTACATGAATGTGTCGGAAACTGCGTTGCTATGGTAATGGCATATTTATGGTATCAAATCAGGTAAAAACCTTGCGGATCAAACTACTTCCTCTGTTTTTGACCAGTCATCATGAAATTTGGGTCACACATTGGTCTTTAAGTGCAAGACACAATTTTTACTTGTGTCGGAAACTGCATTGCCATGGTAACAGCATATTATGGCAGTGAGTCAGGTATGTGATGAGGCGGGGTTATTAATCACCTTCAGTGATATTTCTAGTTATCATTTATACAAGTCAGCCACAGCCACAGTCACAGCAGTGTTTAAATACCCAGAAGTAACTCTTATGGTTTTAAGTTGCTGAATATAATACTAACACATAGACACTGATATCCTCCAAACTCTTTGTTCTGAATTAATGACAACAAATTGGTCATATATATTGGCTATATTTTGATTATTGTAGAGTACAGTAACATTTTAATTCATGCTATTGTTTAATTAAAGGCATTGTTTAACAATGTTTCCAGTTTAAAAAATCTGAGCTACATGATTCCCCATGCTACTAGTGTCTTTGATACGGTCAAAAAATGAAGCCCTGAAAAATTGCAGTGTAAAACAATCATTAAGTGCTTTAAAAAAGTGAAAATCATTGAGAGACCATTCCAGCTTTTCTCCATAGACTGCTGTGTTGCAGAATTTCCTATCGGCTGATATGAAATTAATGTGCCAATTTGTATCTGAACATATTGTACTAGTGACAGCATAACTATCCAAATTTTTGTGTTCTAGGATGTTTATTTGTCCATTCAAACACTGTCAGATATGTCAGATAGCAAAGTTCGACAATTTTTTAAACGGGTCTTCCACAGTGTTATATAGTGTCTTTAAAGTAAGTACAACTATAAGTATATAACAGTGTTCATTTATTTTCAGTGTCATCTTGATTTTGCATATATTTGAACTGAAAGGGCTTACTGAAGGCATCTAAACATCTACACAAAATTGGAATGCTAATTATTTATATCTTGACCAATTTCAGTTGTGTTTTTTTAGCTGATAGGGCTTGCAAGGGGGGGGGGGGTGAAACTTCTAGACAAAATTGTGTAATTAAATAGATGTGCTGATTTGTAAATTATTCAAAGTTATACAAAAATAATGTGTCTTAGAACTTTATTTGCCATCTATACCACTATACACCTTTTGTAGTTAGTGTAAATACATGTCTTAGTGGGCTCATCACAAAGCAAACAACTAATCAATAAACCAGATTATATGTATCCCAAATTAATTGCATTTATTTTTCAGAAACATGTCAGTTTTCGAAATTTTATGCAAAGAACTACATGTATGAACCCTAGTTGAATCACTTGAATGCATAAGTTTTTCAAACTTGACAGCCATGCATACATTTGGAAGAATTTGTTGTCCACATGAAAAAAACACACATACAGATACATGTATTACAATTTGCAAACGTAGTTGAATAGAACACCTACACTTGCAGTCATATTAATCAATCTTTGACTGATTCTTGTTTTGTAATGCAATTATGCATTTAATTAGTTACAAATACACCCTGGTCATATGTTGTGATGTACAACAAGGTGAAACATTGTTAATGTGCATACGTGCAACATAAAAATGAAGGAATGTAGTTAATTTCAATCATTAATTATGCATTCTATGATTCTACTTTACATAACAATCAAAACCAGGTGCAACCAGAACAGACATGGAATGTAACTGGCATCATTCTGTCCAAACACCTGTGCTGTGTCCACATACTGTAACTTTGTGGTTAGTTTTATTGTGGTGACTGACATCTCCTCTCTTCTGTTGATCAATCTCCAAACTGTAGCACATTTTTTGGTAATTGACAACATTTAGAAAATTAGAATCACATTCAGAGTTGCATGATTTAACAATAATAAATAAGCATTGATAACTGCCTGATGCAAAATAACATTTGTTTCCCTTTCTTGAGTAAAATAAGTCAATATTATTTTTATTCAGTATTGTTGGAGGCACATGCAGTGATATTTTAGGCTGCTCGCGTTGTGCTCAGTGACCTGAATAAATTATTGAACAACTGGAAGAATAAAATCCATTTTGTATTGATGTTACATTCACCTGCTTTTATGCGAGGCATTGATTTTCTTTTCCCCAGTAAACCAGCATTTGAAAAGATTTGGTTTTTGACATATTCAAATAATCTCTTCTACCAATAAAGTCATAGGTTAGCTCGCAT
The DNA here is from genome assembly GCA_001188425.1 of Eucidaris tribuloides. Classification (NCBI taxonomy): domain Eukaryota; kingdom Metazoa; phylum Echinodermata; class Echinoidea; order Cidaroida; family Cidaridae; genus Eucidaris; species Eucidaris tribuloides. The sequence continues at coordinate 20,335 of JZLH01S0232553.1, read as the reverse complement.
CTGGACCCTCACGTTGCATTGAAATGATCAAGCGTAACCCTGAAACAGAGTAAACAGAATTAAACGGTGTGAATGAAAAGAAATCAGATAGTAGACACTGGGAGTACTGTTTGAAATAGTAGAGTAGATATATTTTGGAATTTGAAGCACAACCACCCCTCCAAAAAACAACACAAGATGATAAAATTTTAGAATCAAGAATCTGCAATCCAGTAAGTTCTTGTATCACATTCACCACCAATTGTCAATAGTTTACGGTACCCCCTCTGCCCCCCCCATCGTAAAGTCTGGCCACGCCTCCTATGTGTAGAGTGGTAGAATGCAGTTTGGGATTGTTTGCACAGCTCTGTTGATTTTGAAGTATCCAGTTATATTTGATCAGGCTTTAGTTAATCATCAATTAGACAGTCGACAGCCATTGAAGTAGATATCACTGGATGGGAGAGATTACACAGAACATTAAAAGATGTTCAGAGGGGGAGGATGTTCAGTTTATGACTGGAGCATATGTATATTCCTGAGTGCAATGTATGGTTGCTGAGGAAGCATGTAGGTCACAACAAGATGGTTTTATTGCAAAACATCGTTGACTTTCGTCTTTGGAGGTAAACAGAAAACTGCCGCTATTTGACTGTAAGTTTGATTTTGCCTCCTGGGAAGAAGGAGTGCGTGATCAGCCGTGCATCAGGACGCCCCTGACCTCCGGCAAGCACACGTCTTCTCAAGTTTCGCAAATTTGGAATAGTTTGGGAAGTTTTTGTTGCTGACAGATTTAGAGGAGTATATAGGGAGTATATAGAGCACATGCATCTCTGTCTACAATTGTGACATGAACAGGTCTAATAATATCAGGCGATCTGCTGAACTTGAGGCATTCTCATTGCCTGTGATATCTGTGGTAAGTTGTAGGATCGCAAATATGCATGCATAGGGTGTCAATTACTGTGTAACAATGGTGATACATGTAAGTAAATATTGTATACTGTACTCAAGTACATTTTATGTTCATGTTCATGTTCATGTACTTAAATGTCTATAGTGATCAGGCAAAGTGCATGTTATAGATTATATGAAGTTCTTGATAGGCATTATATTTATTATAAGATGTTTTGTGAATCAAGATTAGATAATCATCATGTAAACTTAAGTAGTGTGTACATTGATTGTTTGAGATATCTAAACATGCATTGTTTGCAGAGAGGTAATTTATCATCTTGAATAATTTTTGTATAATGGAGGTGTGCTACCTGTAGAATATAATCAGATCAAATGCTTGTTACTATATGGGAGATTGTATGTAATTATGTGTGAGATTTCAGGTAATTCTATTGTCATTTCTAGTGCAAATTTGATTTAGTGCACTGGACTTCAGACTTTTTGTTCTGTAAAGCAGCAGGACTTTTATTATTTGTTATGACATACACTGAATTGATGAATTCATGTATTGAAGGTGAAATTGTGCAACTTACATTTATATACATGTACCTGCACAAAAACAAGTAAACAATACATACAGTATTCATGTAAAACAAGGGTAGAATTAGAGTAGTGTGGATGGATTGTATAAAAAAGTGATCATTCTGTTATTAATTTTTACATTGTTAATATTAGATTGGTACTTGTTTTTGAAAATGAAACTAACTTGAAATGTTTATATTTTCGTAGAAAATTCTTTGTTTTTGTAAAAGTTCATGAAATCAGTGTATAAAAAGGTCATTATTGAACAAGTCATGTTTTTTTCCTGATAATTCTGTGTGTTTTTGTAATTCTAACTGTGATTCCATCTTGAAGCAGGTCATGATAAAATGCAAATGTCATTTCAATACTGTAAACGAAACAAGAAAAAGAAAAACAAAAACATTTCAAGAAGAAAAGCTAGAGAAAACTATAAACGTAGACCTTTACTCTTCAAAAATAAGAGTAAACTATTGAGTGTGTTAAATTTTAAGATGGTCTAGTTTTATGTGGTTAGAGTTTAAGATGGTTATAGTCTTGGTATGTGGTTTAATTCACATTCTTTTTCTAATTCAAGCATAATTTCATAACTGCATCTATTCCATTTTTCATCATTTCGTCAACTGATGTGTGGACAGGCTGATTTTCGGTTAACAGTCAAGAAACTCCCAAAAGCAGTACCTTACAGCACGGCCAGCAGAAGCTATGAATCTTCTCAAGAAGAATTAACAACACCACCAACAACACCAACAGATAATGTACATGCATACTTTGGAATAAAATATAATGCACAATTCATCAATCACTTTTGGGTATTGTGACACCAGGTGTTGCAACTGTATGTCTGTGTTTCCTGAAAGTTGTGCACTGAATTTTGTGAAACAGAGTTCTCTTGAGGAACAGCACCATCTCTTCACTCCAACTTTACACTCCATACATCATCATCATCATTCATCCTCCTCCTCCTCATCATCCTCATCATCGTCTTCTTCATCATCATCCTCCTCATCATCATCCATACTGTACATGTACATGTATGTGGTTTTGCAATTAACTACGAAAATTGGTGTTATTATGGGTTATGTATACAAATCTCATTCACTTCGCACGGTATCATCATCGGATTCATCACAGTTATTGACCATATCACCTAAAAAAGTAAATCTGGGGGAAAAGTGCATGAATAAGATATATTTTTGTCTCATTTTCACATTGTAGGCCTACAGTATAAAACTTTGAGAAGTATAGGGACCCATTTTGTACTATATGTTTGTATAATGTGTCTAAATTGCTCACATAAAATACATTTGGCTGTGTATTCACTTTTGTTTTCAGCCCTTGAGACAAAGGGTATGTTCAGGCTTTTTTTTTTGGGGGGGGGGTAGGGGTGGAGGTATGAGGGGGAGGTGGTACCATGTAAGCTGAGCACTACCATTGGTTCGTGCATGGCATTCCAAGACATTACATGTAAGTTTTACCAAAATGTCTCCTATATTTCTATTAATGACTTTTTGAAATGGCCTTACAAAATGTGACAAAACAATCTTTCTTGAAAAAAAAACAACACACACACACAAGAAGGTATACTTTAAATAAAAAAAAAAAGGATCAGGGTGGAGGTCAATAGCCTTAGTTGTATGTGTAATCTTTCAACAAGTTAAACTGCATGCAAATTCAGAGAAAAATTGTACGTAGTGGCAGTCATCTCTAACTTTGACACTCACTTATTAAGTGGAGCACCCATCACCAAATGTTTATTTGTTAGATATCACATGGAATATCAGTATCAGAATTTAGGTGCACTAACATTGTACAGCACTGGATATCATGGTTAATACATGTGTATTGCATAAATATTGCTTGACAACTTTGTTGGCACAAGAGGAACTGTTCATTTAATGAGCACATCATTTTTATTGTTGCAATCTATGTAATATCACCCATGTGGACTCTATTCAAAATCTTCATAAATCTATGTTTTAAAATGTAAGAAGTCATAATTACATAATTGTGAAGTGCTCAGTGTTTTTTACGGCACTTACATGTTACTAGTCTTGCCATTCTGAAATCTGTCATGTAATGCTATTTACAGTGTATTCAAGTTGTATAAATTTGACAACAATACCATATTTGGAATTGATATTTATAACCTAACGTACTTACAAACTTATGTATAATATATTTTTATTTTATTGTAGTTCTGAAGTGTTCCTTAACATGGATTTGTATAAGCAAAAGTGAATTTAAGCAACAACAACACACACAAAAATCACCCTGAAATTGAATAAGGGGGGGGGGGGTGAACCTGACAAGGTCATCAAAGGCTCTAAAAACTTGTAAGTTTATTCATAATTACCCAATTTTCTCAAACTGTTGCTAATCTGTTTCCGTGATTTTTTCTGCTTCATTTCAAAACAATTTGAAATCAGCCTGAAATTCCCCTTCAACTGCAGTGCCTTGTACTCATGTATTTTATTGACAGTAACAAACCTGATTCCCTTTTTTCATGATAGAACTCTGAATTTCGGCTTGGACGTGATCAGTCCCACGGTTTCCGTTCAGCCTTCCAGCATGAGTACCCAGCCAGCCAGCATTCACTGCACAGCAGGCGTCACAGCCAGCCGTCAGGGGCAGAGCCACCGCCCGAAAGAGTATCTTCATCCCCATACTCAGGTATGTGACTGATGTTTGTCTATCTATCTGTCTGTCTGTCTGTCAATAGGGCTGTTTCCAAAACACATAGAATTTTAGGGCTGTTTCCAAAAAATATGGAATTTTAGGGTTGTTACCAAAAATATAGATTATTGTAATCTGTATGCATCTGCATGGTTGTGGCCAAGGTCATTACCACAGGATTCGAAATGAGGAAGAAGATACAGATCATTTTTCAACATCAAAAAATAAGTTTCAAGATAAGTGTACACCTTTTATTTGGTATATATTTTTAAGTTCTTTCGTGTTCCTTGATATATTTTCCAATTAGGTTTAAAAGGTGAAAGCTTTCAAAGGTCTGAAGTGTAGGTATAGAAACATGTAACAAATGGGTATTTATCATGAGGACTAAATAGCAAATGTAGGAGCTATAGTATTTTTGTTCATTTGTAGCATCCGTGGGCTATTATTTGAACATTATATTATGTGACTACATTTACTGTACATATCAGCAGCTCTTATTTATGTTTATGCTCAAATACAGTGATTGGAGGAATGTGTTTGTATAAGGGCAGAAAATAAAATTCAATTTTGGGGGGGCTACTTTCAAGCCTGATTTAGCGATTTTAGTTATACATTGAACTCTATGAGGAAAATTGAGGGCTGTTTTGTGATTTTAAGGGCTATTTTGTTAATTTTGAGGGCTAAATCGCCCTCAGCCCCTGTGTATTTCCTACGCTGATTTGTATATTCCACTTCAAATTAGTTGTGGCTTGTGGTATCATTGTTTGAGTCAAATTACTTTTATTGTTCAGAACTTACAATTCAAAAAATATCTGTTTCTGGTTTTAACCCGTTGGAGACGATTTGTTTTTGCTTTAACACGCATTTCCCATAGACCTCATGATGAGATATCTCGTCACTCGTCTTCAACGGGTTAAAAGTATAACATAAATGAAGCAAAATGTTGATATGTTAGCCCATTTCATATGATGGAATTTGATTTTGTCACTGTATGATCCCAGGGGACCACCGCACCCCTCGTCACCGTCAGGTCCACCACCCAGCCACGGCCTTCGCCACCCAGCTGACTGACCTGGACCCCACATACCACCAACCTGCCCCACCCACGCGGGATGAGATGCCACCGGTCTACGCCCACCACCACCACCAGGGGCCACGGCAGGTCCAGAGTGCTGGGTCGGTGCAGTCCAGACAGGTCAAACCAACGTCATACGTGCCAGGTATGATACTGTCTAATGTTCTGTGGATTTCCTTATAAGAAAAGAGTTTTCAGAATAAAGTAAAGGATATTCCTTCCTCCCTTGCCAAAAAAGCTGCAAGCAATGAATATTAAATTTGGTTTGGATACTGAACGAACGTGTCTCCTCAAGTTTGATGTGGCGAGTTGTTGCAAATTGCAGTTGCAAAATATGGGCAAAATTAACAATAAATCTGTGTGTATTTTTGTGTGTGCTTGACACTGCTTCTACAAGGATTGTGTACCAAGTACCTCAATTAAATGGGAAATTGCAATTCTACATTGTCTCTCTCTCTCCCTCCAAAATCCATAAAGATTGATACATGTTTGTGGGACCTGTGGGTGTGTGTACAGGCTCTTTGGAACATGGTTGTGCTGCATAATTTCATTTTTGAAACATATTTTCCAGGATCTAACCCATAAAAAGCCTAATGGGTGGCACTTTGGTCTTTTCACCACATTGTTTAATGATAGATCCTTTACGTTTGATTTAACTGTAGATCAGGGCCCTGGTCCCAATTTTGAAGTTTGCAAAAAAATAAAGTGGACAAATATTAATCTTTTAAAAAAAGGGTCTGATTTGCAGCAATCCTGTGGGTCTCCTGCATCTAACAATGTTCCAAAGAGCCTTATACTATTCATGGTTTCTGGTATTTCATGGGGCTCTTCTTAATTTTCTAAATCTAGATTTGAATGTTATCGTGGAATTATTGCACCAAAGAAACATATGTAAGTGACATTGCACTACTCATAATCACATGAAAATAAAACCATCCTATCATTTTGTAGACTTGACAGTTTGTGTAGAGCTACAAGAAATATGAAAAAGAATTAAAGTGGAATATGAATATGGGGACAAAAAATTATTTAAGCATGTTATAAAAGCAAAAGCTAAGCTCATTCCAACCCATGAATTTTTCCCATCATGCATCATTCATTGCCATCACATATAATCAGAGGACATGCCATCTCAAGAGGATTCTGCAGAGCCAGGTATGGTATGACCTCTGACCCCTGATGATATCGTTGGATCTCTGTACAGCTTTATCAAAAAACATTTGCTGCATTGGTTTTTTTTTTTCAATTTTGTGCAAATGGTTTTAACATGTAACCAAATGAAAACCAAAATGAATGAATTGTTTGTGACATTTGTAGCCCTTTCAGATTGAGGGTTGCCTCCCACAAGAGTCTTCGGAATGTCTCCGTGAAGTGTTTGGTTTGAAAAGATGTTTTAGGGTAGTTGCCCGGGGAAGTCCCGTAAAAGAGTCTAGGATGATAGGAGGGCTTCCCGGGAATTCCCCAGGTGAAAGAAGTCTCCCAGACGTCTTGGCATACATGTATGTCATAAATTAATTTTGCATACCAGGAGTGCAATGTTTTGCTTTTTATTATATCACTCTTGAAAAATTTGTCACTCAAAAATTTTGTTCTGCATCGTTTGTTCTCCATTAGTGAGGGCAGATCCATTCGTTCATTGACATCCGCACAACAGAACATTTAGTCCATGTTTTTGTGATGAGCTGTATAGATTTCTGCAATAGTCTTCTCATTGGGTTACCAGTTCGTCATGATCAAATTGTTGCAAGTTATTCAGAACTTGGCAGCTCAGTTAGTGTCTCACACAAAGAAACATGAATCAATATCACCTTGCAAAACTTACCAGCCCATTCCCAAATTTTGTTTAAGATATTGTTATGAGCTTATAAATGCTTTCATGACCTAGCTGGCTCCGTCGTATCTCAGTGAACTTATCACTGTATACAAACCAATACGAAATCTTCTATCAAGCAAGAAAAAATGTATTCATTATTCCGACAGTTCTTACCAAATTATATGGCAAACATAGCATTGCTCACACTGCTCCAATTTTATAAAACACTCTCTCAGATTCTCTTAGATGTATTAATACAATAAGTCATTTTATAAGTTTGCTTTGAATACACACTTGTTTGAAATTGCCTGATATATCTTGAACCCTATACAGTACCTCTTTAATCCCTCTTTTTCTGTTTTCTTAGAGACATACCCAGCAATGTGTTATGCACTTTATAAGCATTGTTTATTATTGTTATTATATAACAATAATGGAAATGGGCAAAGAGGGCAGGCAATCTTTTTTAAAGCTTCTAAAGCAATTACTGCCAAGAATTTGTTATGACTTATAACCATCTGCTACTTCAAAGCTATCAAGTGGACAAAATTTGGTCTGAAAAGAGGATGAATGTTGTGAGCAATATCAAGTAATGAGAGAGCAGCCGTAAAGGCACTGATCACAGACAATAAACCACCAACTTTACCTAAGTTACCTTTCCCCAGTAATCAATAATTTTGAAATGGCAGTGCAATTTTCAGCAAAATTGTGTATTCAAGATTGATTTTACCAGAAAGATCATGTTTTTATCTGTTTTTAATTTGATCATCTTTTTGAGAACAATTTATATCATAGTGTATTAGTTCTGTACTGTTGCAATTGTGTATAGTCACTATAGCAATTAGTAGTAGTAGTACATCTAGTCATATCACATAGCACATGTACGCTGTAGTTATGTGCATTCTAAACACCACCTGTAATACATTCACTGCACTCAGATATACACAACACATTTCACAGTTGAAATATTTCACTGTCATTTCACACACTGTTTAATCACAATACACATTCCAGTCATCTGCACCTGTTCGTTGCTTTCACAGTAGTTTATTAATAATTAAACTGAGTTCTGTGGCTAAGTGCATTTTCATTTCCACCATAGTTTTGCTGTTTTGTTTGGTGTGTTTCAACTTTCAGATTTGTAGCATGCTTCGTATTATTTGTCATGATTGCATGTTCATTTTCATAAACCAGGCTATAAGCAGAAGGATAAAAGGTTCAAAATTATAGTTAGCAGTGGTAAAGTGGTGCTTTGAAAGTTTATTATCATGGGAAGTAAGTTTCATAACTTACATAAATTCTGTTTTGTCCATTGGATTTATGCGATAATTCTCTCTGTACCTGATTTATTGCTGAAAAACTTTTTATATCTTTCTGAAAAAGGAAAAAATTTCTGTGAAACTTTATTTGTTATTATTTGTGAAATTGTGATGAAAGTCCAATTTTGTAATCATGTGGCTTTCCATTCATATCCAGTAATATTTTTACTGTTCCGCTATATGCCTCGGGTTATTCTTAGTTACTCCCCCAAAGAAAAGAAACAAATAAATTAAAGAAAATCATGGTACAATGATAATTTTGCTATTAAATTATCATAATCATACCTCTTTTGATTTAAGAATTAGAAAACAATCTTGTTAAAATCGTATAACAATGTTTCCAGTTAAAAAATCTGAGCTGTATGATTCCCCATGATACCGGTGTCTCTGATACGGTCTAAAAAAGAAGTCCTGAAAAAATTGCAGTTCCAAGTGATCATTAAGTGCTTCTAAAAACTGAAAATCATTGAATGACAACTCCCGTTTTCCTCTATAGACTTCTATGAAGCAGAATTTTCTATCAGCTGAGAATAATTCATGTGCCAATTTTGATCTGTACATATATTACAAGTGACAGCATAACTATCTAAAGATTTGTGTTCTAGGGTGTTTATTTGTCCATCCAAACACTGCCAGATATGTCAGATGGCAAAGTTTGACGATTTTTCAAATAAGGCTTCCACTATATAGTGTGTTTAAGAAATCAATCATTTTTAGTAGTGATAGAAACAAACTGGAATTTTTTTCTTTTTATTTGAATGTTTAAGCAACTAATAGTGTTCTGAATTTTTGTTGTGTTAGTAAATGCTCTTTCAACCTTTTGTGTTGTCAGTTCACAAAATCAGCGACAATATAGAAATAGCTTAGATGTTTGGTAACCTATTTCTTTTTCTGTGTTTCTTTTAGATTTGCACAATTCACTTATTTTTCTTTCTTGTGTTCTGAGCTGTGTGTGATTGAAGCACTAGCCTTGTCATGTGCATGTCTTTTTTTTCCATACGTGAAATTATCTGACCTTTGACCTTTAACCTAACTGCTGCTCTTCGTTGCAGACTTGGGTTCACCGTCTCAGCTCACAATACGCAATCACAACCCAGGTATTGGTATGGTTTGGTTTGCAGGGAAATAAGGTTGATTAATTTGATTTATTCATACATATATGCATGTCTATTGCTTTTCACCTCTAACTTTGGTGCTGCATAATATACTCACCTTTATATTATTTACATACATACAAACATACAGTATTCTACCATTAAGTCTATTGTAAAAAAAAATCTAACTTGAAAGCCCTTTCTACACTGTTGATATTAGGAAATCAGAATTTTCCTGTTGCTTCGATAGTTGTGCTACATTGCAGTACAAGTTCATACATGAACTGTCTAAAAATATAAATGAAATGATTCAAATGAATTGAAATAAAATACACGTTGATATATATTATCACTGTTTAAATTTGAATTTTAAGTAGTGCATGTACAGTGTATTTTGCATTTCAATATAATAACCTCACATATTATTCGCTATATGAATCTTAAATACCTAGTATTTTTAATGAAAATTTTTGCTTAACATACATGCATCAAATAACACATCACATTACTGTAAAATCATGTCTTGGAAATATATTCAGTATAGTTATGGTAATTCAGTGGTATTAATGACATTTATATATAACTGATACAGCATATGATATTTGTTTTCATTTGGTGACAGCCTATACATAATATTCTTTTCATTCATTTTAAACTTTAATGGAACATATGGATATGTATGATGTGCAGGAAAGTTCCTGCTACTGTGTGTGATTGTTTATTTTTTTCACATGTTGCAGGATGATGTTTCAGAAGTTATATCTTATAATCTCAAATGTGACCCAAAGCTATTTGTGAAATGTGAAGTGATATTGTTGAAAAAAAGAGCAGATTTTGTCACAATTCTTTTTTTTAAACATAATGAAATTGTCTCGTGAAATGAGTGAAACTTAACCCATTGATTACTAGATTATGTAAATCTCCACAGACTCTGTGCAGGGCCCAGCTGGTTCCCGTAGGCAACAGCTTAAAACATAATCTATTTAAAAGGAAAAAGAAAATACTGCTCAAACATGTTCTAATGTATTTGTATGTACAACTTAAAATAAGTTGTTAGTCTGTGCCTGCATTTACTGCATATATTATCCACCAGTCATGCAACTGAAAAGTATGGCATATACATGTACATGTGGCTTAGTGTATTTATGGAAAATTATTGAACTGTTGCAAATATTATTTATTTCAATGAAACAAGGCAGATAATGAGTCGGCAGTGCTCTAGTACCTCATCATGGTATAATTGTTTAATCATGCCTTATATCAAACAGATTAGTAACAAACTAATATATCAACACACAAACCAGGCAAAAAGGCAAAACAATACTAAAAGATGCCCAGCAGGTAGTCAATTAAAAAAAGATAAAAGTTTTTATTTTGACAATTATCTTAAATCATATCATATCATAGAATAGTATAGACTATTCAACTAATGCAAATTATTAGGAAGGTGAATTGCAGAAGAAAATGAAACAAGTATCTGAGGATTTCAAATTCAGAATGAAATTGAAGTTTACCTTTGTGCATATGTATTATACATATTGTTTATCCTTGCACATGTTCGAAATTCATAGACATAGTTTGCATTTTGTTATACTTTTATAATACAATAATTAGTAATATAAATGGAATAACCAGACTTACCAGAGCTTTTGTGCTAATGTCTGACCTGGGAGATGATAATATTCACAAGAAATTTATTCTTTGGCTTTTATGTTCTTAATTTTTATGCCAAGCACTATTATTCCCAATCAATTTTCATCATGTACATTAAGCACATTTCATTCAATTCATTTTAAAGAAATTACCTTTTACATCCAAACTATCACGGATCATCCATGAAATATGAAATTGGTATATCATATTGATCATTATAAAGCATCATTACACACAGTGTATTAGACTATTATCAGTTAGTGTATGTTTCAACTTCTAAAATGTTGGCAAAGTGAATAGATCACTTGAGCTGTAGAGAGGTAATTTGGGCTATTGTTAGAATTGCATGAAGAAGTTTCAAATTTATGAAATATATGTGAAGAAGACACTGAATTTTTAAAATTACCCATTCATGGCTGTACAATACTCTATATGCTGAATATGTCACAATATATTTATTTTTCAGAATTTTGCAATTAAACCACATAAAATTTCACTTTCTGATATACCTGTACATAATGAAAGAAAATGCAATAAACTCTCGCAAATTAGCTTGAAGTAAGATCGAGAAAATAGATGGATGCAAAATATATGGCGTATACAGTATTTCCCTGACAGGGTATCATAAGATGCATGTACTACTCTCAAACTGTACTGTTGTGTTTGTATCTTATTTTGACCAAAATATCAGCCCACTTTACCTGTCAATAACTCAATTTATTACTGAAGCTCTATGTAGATTTATATTTTATCAGATTATGCATGCAACATAACAACTTATTGCAATGAATCTAAATTATAATCTCCTGTGCTGATCCAAGTCTAACCTAAATGTGTATAATGTATTTTTATCCTGGCTCCACCCATTCCTTCTTGTTAGGTGACCGTGTGCTGTTCACAGAGACGCCCTCATTACCTGGGGTTCCCATTGTCTACAGGACACAGGAGGAGAGGAACTGTAACCCTGACAGACTTAATCTGGACAGGTAAGACAAAGAACATGTTGGTATAACAACCTGGATTTTTATATTTATTATTTTGAGGGGTGGGGGTTGTAGTAATTGAATATCTTCAAAAAATTGTATTTGATCAAATATGTGATCTTCCTAAGTATCATGTAATTATTTCTTCTAAAAGAATGTTTTTGTTTTTGTATGTTTGAAAACATTTTTGACACATTCATGAAGTGCCATGGTGGTATGGTGTACAAAAAAGAATGGATGCTGATTTTCTACAGAACAGAGGCTGATTATGGTCCATCGTTGGAGACATTGGGGCCCCATTCATATCATATGGGTCAAAACAATATTCTGCTTGATTCAGCCTTGATAGTGGACCTTTAAGTTTATCACTAGAACATAATTTTGTTAGTATCATTTGTTGTTGCTTTACTCATCTTGTACACATATAAAATTCTATATAACATATTACAAGATAAACATGTATACTTGGTATCTTTTACTATACTATAATTTCTGTCAATCTGTTATTTCTGTGGGTAATCAAGTTATTGATTGCTTCATTCACCTACAGGAGGAGACTGATCATTTGTCCCATCTTAGAAGGAGAGGACCATCTCAGACTGCTAAATTTCCAGCACAACGCTATCAGTAAAATTGAGCACCTGTCATCACTGAGACGACTCATCTTTCTGGACTTGTATGACAACCACATAGAGGCTATCTCAGGTCTGGATACCCTCAAGTCCCTAAGAGTTCTCATGCTGGGGAAAAATAGGTATGATAGTAACACTAATAACTATGATCAAAGTCAACGTGATGATGACGGTGATGATGGTGGTAATGGAGGTGATGATGATAGTGATGATGATGAAGATGAGGAATAATTTTTATGAGTATTATTATGATGAGGATGATGATAAAATATAGTGATGGTGGTACATGTACTGGATCTGATGATAATAGTGATGATGATGGTGATGATGAGGATGATTTTGATGAGTATTATGATGAGGATGGGAATATGGTGCGGAATGATAATGATGATGAAAAATATGTGGGATGTTGATGATGAAGATGATAATGATAATAATGATGATCAAGATTATGCTGTTTATGGTAGTGATGGCGATCAAAATGATGTTAATAAATAAGATGATGATGGTGATGATAATTATGATGGATGATTATGATGCTTATAAATGATAGAGACCATGATCATTAATTATGTTAATTTTCTTTATTGCAGTGATGGTGATGATGAAGAAAAAATAATGGTGGTCCCAGTGATGATATTGTGATGTTAATGTTAATTTCAATGGTGAAAATACTCAGCTATTCCATACTTGTGTCACGCGAGTCACGAATGCTGTGTCTTACGAGTCACATGTCAGGGTATAGATGATTGATTTACTTGATCAAGTATTGGATTCGGCTCCAATATTTTCTCGGTTTGGATCTATACCCTTGTTTACGACTTGTGTGACATGAAACATGCGTGACTCGCGTGACATTTACGTGGAATGGCTGTACTGATTATGATCATGATGATGATAATGTAGTATAATTATGCATCCACCTATTGGGATTTCTGATGGAACTTTCGTAAGATGCAATCAGGGGTTAAAAACTTTGGTATCTCTACTCTGTAAAGTGATGAGAGACATGCAATTATGCCTATGTGTGATGTGCTATGTAAAAAAAATGTTTTATTATTATTATTAAAAATGAAGTGTAATGGTTATTTGTATCTTATTTGTACATCAAATGTGCCTTTATAATATTTCTCCTAGGATACAAAAAATTGAAAACCTGCATAGCCTCGTGAAGCTTGATGTTCTTGATCTCCATGGCAACCGCATAGCCAAAGTGGAAAATCTGGACCACCTTCAGGAGCTGAGAGTCCTGAATCTGGCAGGAAATGAGATCACTCATGTGGACAACCTGTGTGGAATGGACTCCCTGACGGAACTCAACTTGAGGAGGAATAAAATAACAACTGTGGTCAGTATGATAATTTATATATGTTTAACTGTGTTACATTCCACATTTGATAACAGGAAAAAAGCAACCATTTATAATAGTTGAGGTTGTTGGGGCTGTTGTCAACAACTCTTGTATTGATAGTTTTGTTGATGTTGCATCATTTGTGCTGGAAGACAGCATACTGTGTCAACAAAGATTCTGATTTTGTCAACATTAAACTAGAAATTCTCATGTAACATGGAATGTAAGTAAGTCATTGAGAAAATGTGTTGTCAAAATCCATTGCAAAATTTACTTGAAAAAGAAAGCATACAAACCAAATGAAAAAATACAAGTGCATCAGTTCTGTGACACCATCACATGTGCTAAACTGGAGTCACCAATGTTTTATTGAGAGCCGTATCAAAATGTTCCTGGTTTGGAATAAGGTTTCTGACAACTTCAGTCAGAAGGGTAATTTTAAATTGACAGATTCATGGTGAAATATCAGCTTAGATATCATTACTTCCAATTAAATTGAAGCAGTAGTGACATGAATTGTTGTTGCTCGTAACATTCAATGATTATGTCTTGTCAACATTTGTAAACAATAGTCATTAATTTTACCTGACTTGTTAACATGAAATATTAAATTTGACCTGATTGTACACAGTAAATCACATTGGGTCATGTGTCGAATGGTGGGGCCCCTGCACCAAAATTAAGAATTTTGTCACTTCTTGCATTTCAACCAATATAACTCAAAAACTACTGATCAGAAACCAACAAAAGTATACATTTTCTGAAAGCTTATACTTCAGAGAATCTCAATCAGCCAAGGTGAAGTTGCTATACAGGGTGTTTACAAAAAAATTAAAGGGTAATATCACAAAAAAATGTATAGTTTTGTGATATTGATGACAACTCATTGCACTTGTCAGTATTAAGTCAAGGCTCAAAATTGATGTCATGGTTTGAAAGAGCACACTTTCAGCTTCTAGAAAATGTATGGTTTCACTACTTTTTGATTTTCAGATGTAGTGATACAGGGTGTGGCAAAATATGTTTAAAATTGTATTGCGATTTTAACAATAAAATTAATTAAACTAATTAAACAAACAGTTTACTGAACCTAATTAACAAATTTTAGAGATTGATTAGTAGAATATTGTTTAATAAATGGATCAGTAGAGTGTATTCAAAAATTTCAACCAAAATGTAGCCCTGAAGTGAACATACATGTGTGTCCTTACATGCAGTACTTTCATGCTTCATAACGTGTACAAGTCAATGGCAGACATAAGCTACACCAGTCATTAATTAAGTAATTAATGACCTAGAAGACAATTAATGTCACTTTTACTTTTGAGAATTGTTAAGTACAACATGTGGCAAGTTAGTCAGATGCATATCATAAGATAGCTTATCTGCTGCAAATATTAGGAAAAACAAAAAAGTACAGGAAAATTTGCAATTTCCCCATAGAGATTGTACATACTCCTCCTCCACTTATCCACCAGATTTACCCTCGTTAACATTTTTGCATTTTTCACTAATTAAACCAAGTGTGATGTAAGATTGCTTATCAGATTTCAAAAGCAGAGTAAGTTTGCTGCAGAATGAGCCCAAATTTGTTATAATTGGATGAAGGATAGCTCTGATGCATCAAGTTCAATTATGAAGAGGACTGAAAAATGTAACGCCACCAGGTATTTGGGGGTCCCGCCTTACAACACATGACCATTGTGTAAAAAACTGTAGACTGTTTGTCTCAACTAAGTTGCAAATACAAGGATCATTTTATCATGGTATTTAAGATTGTGTGAAAAAAGTGTGTATACTATTCATTGAAATGAGGTGGAAAAAAGGAGAAATTACCACTACAGAAATCATATCCCAGGGCTTGACACTAGTAAAATTTCATGTCGGGCAAGTAAAAGTTCAGAATGTTGAAATTTACTTGCCCGATTGGGCAAGTAAATATTGATCATGAAATGAGCAAAACCTGTCCAAAAACCTCACCAAAAACAAACAAAATATGTCTAAAATTTTGGGTTCAGTGAATGCATGCTAATTTTCATCATTATTTTGTCCATTGTACTTAATTTTATGACTCTTTATATTCATAAATCACACTTTTTGCAACCCCCAGAAACAGGG